>BLKR01014771.1:115000-267500 GCA_011170035.1 Teleogryllus occipitalis | reverse complement strand
TCTCTGAACAAGTTTTTGGGCGTAGAGCGCCTGCCTTGGAGTAATCCTTTGTTATTTTCATTGTCTCGTTACGTGACGTCGAATTTAGTTAGTGCCTTTTATTCCTTCGGCCGTTTAATCCCGGAGTTCCTAGACTGTCATCCAACCAGGAACCGCATGTCTCGAATTCGCGCAACCTTCGCGACTTCACGGAGAGCAGTAAACGAATTCGGCTAGCTACGCCGAATAAAAATAATTGAAATAAATAATTGTCATGAAAATAATACTTTATTTCACTTCAAATTGTTAAATTTCGATCATCAGTGTGAATTATTAAAAAAAATTCTAAGTCATCTATTACTTTTACGATCTCCCTATTACTTTTAGGATCTCCAAGTTGATTACATTTTCTTGTTGGATAAAGAATTGTTGTAAAGAGAATGGTTTAAAAGAATGGTGCAGGTCTCAGTTTCGTTGCAAAATCGGATTTTTCGAAAAGAGAAAAAATTCAAAATATTTCTCGGCGTCTTCGTAAAAGTAAAATATTAGAGATAGAGACTTTTCCCTTAATAAAATCTGTTCCCCATAGATAGATTTTGAAATTAAGTCACGTTCAAATTTTCGAAAAGTTGAGTTTTTCTCGCGCAATATTGCGTGAAATATAGACAATTTTAATTTTGTTTAAACAACGTTACTTTCTCAAAAAAAAGGCCCAATCGTTTTTTTATGGAATTTTGTTGATGCGTAGTCTGAAGGACGTATAAGAAAATGGTGCAGGTCTCATGTCAGTTGAAAACCCTGATTTTTCGAAAACTCAAAAAATTCAATTTTTTCGGCGTCATCCTACGTTTACAATGATGAAGATACAATTTTTTCTTTGACTGCATTTCATCTTCGGCGTCTTCTTACAACTGCAATTGTGACAATACATTTTGTTCTTAATAAAATGTTTATCAAAAATAGATCTTCAAAAATCTAATAAAGAGATGTTCAATTTTTCGAAAATAAAGAGTATTTTTGTGAAATTTGGCGACAAAAAGAAATGCCCACTCCGAATATACTGCGCTTTGTGAACGTAATTCCAGACAGACGGATGCTTCGTAAGTTAGAATTTGTATATTATTTCATATTTCTTTGTTAGTTTCTTACATTCGTGATTTGGTTATACGTTTACACATTAATCTTTTAAAAATTATTTAAAATCTTTTTGAAACATGAAAAAACTAGAGGTGCTACAGAATGGCACACTTTCTAGTAGCAAATTTTTCTAATTTCCTTGGTATGGACTGGCTTTAAGGTCTTGCTCCATTCTCTGGCCAGCTGCCATCTTTCGTCGCACAAAGTACATTTTTTGACGTTTTCTCAACTTTTCTGTTTCTGAATAGCAGAATATTACTTCAAGAATATTAAAGAAGAGTATAACCTCGTCCTAAATATAAATTTTCATTGAAAAATTTGAAGTCATTTTTTGGAAAATGGCGATTAACCATTACCGGAAATGCAAACTTTTGTTTTCCAAAAACTTCATTTAATGTCACTTGAAGCACGTCCATTCACATGTGCAATAATGTATACAAATCGAAGCAAATGTGTATATAAACGGTGTGAGAGATATTTTAAAAAATATTTTTGTAATTTTTGGAAAAACAAAAGCAAACCACTATTTCCTTTACGTCATATTAAACAGTGCAATTAGCACTATCTATTGGAAAAGTTTGAAGGTAAAATTTGGAGCCATTTTTTAGAAAATGGCGTTTGAACGTTTCTAAAAATGCGGAAATTTGACCTCATTTTAAAAGAAAACTGTTGACTTTTCCAGACATTTTATATGACATTATTTAAAGCACATTTACTCATAAGTACAATAACGTGAAGAAATTGCATTTAATGTAAACTAGCTGACCCGGCGAACTCTGTTCCGCCTTAACAGCCGGTCCCATCTTTTTCTCGCGTCGCACTCACTGTGAGAAACTGTATTATCCTTGTTGCACTCGTGATAATAAAGCAATTGCAGATTTGTGTTTTTCTCTCAAACAAAGAAGAATTTAAAAAAAACGCTTCTCCACAGAAAACAGGCGAAAAGGCGCGAAAACATACGAAAACGCGTGAAAACGTGCGAAAACGCATGAAAACGTGCGAAAACGCATGAAAACGTGCGAAAACCCTCAAAAAGGTGCGGCGGCGGCGATGGTGTAGCGGTTAGCGTATCGGACTCTTATACCCAAGTTTGCGGGTTCGAACCCGATCGACGCCGTGGATTTTTAAGGGCGAAAAAATCCTTCGTACGCCTTCCTTGGGAGGGGAAGTAAAGCCGGCTGTCCCATGTTAGTAGATTTACTGCATGTAAAAGATCCTCAAGCCTAAATGATGCCTCTGAGCTAAATTCAAATCGCCTGTTTCGTCGCCCAAGTAATACCTACCGAAATTTGCGTGGTCAGATGGGAGAGCAGGCCTCATGGCCTGAGTCTCGCCACGTAAAATAAGGCACATTCAATTCAATTCAAAACCCGCAAAAACGTGCGTTCTCACACAGGAACGCTGTCGAACGGGATAAACAGTATCCTATGTCCGTCTCCTGGCTCTAAGCTTCCTGCTCATCAATTTTCAGCCAAATCGGTACAGCCGTTCTTGAGTTATAAATAGTGTAACACGACTTTCTTTTATATATATACATATGACAGAGTGAGAGTAAGGTCCAAAAAATAAAATTTTTGCAATTTATGAAAAAACAAAAGAATATAGCAATATGGCGTCTATGTTATCGTGTATGGTACATTTCGCACTACACCTACCTAAAAGTTAAAGAAAAATTTGGACCCGTTTTTGAGAAAATTGTGTTTTTGTAATTTTTTAAAATCGTAAATATTGCACGCACTATTGCACAAAAACTACTAAAATTTTAAAAAAATGTACACGATCTTAATGAAAGAACTATTTATAGGCAACAAATTCCATTTGAAGGAAAAATCTCAATTTTACAGTTGTAGGAAGACGCCGAAAATATTCAAACTTTTGCAGTTTTAGAAAATTCAGAGTTACCCGAGTAAATATGACCTATGCCACCTTTACAAGTGTATTTTATTCTATTATTACAAGAAATTTAAAGAAAAAATTTTCAGCAGTTTTTGAGAAATTTTTTTAAATGTCTGAGGGGCTTCATGTAAAGTACCTCCAAATGTTAAAGAATGTTTTTCAAAATTTCAAAGCTTTAACTAGAGCCAGATCGACAGGAGTTTTTTAAATTAGTGAAGATGGCACGCATAGGTCAGGCGCAGTGTTCACAGACAGACGGCCGGACGGACGGACGGGGAGACACGCAGACGGCCGGACGTTTTGGTTTCTATTGGTTTTTCAATTGATTGATTTATTTTTTCGTGTTTCCGGGCGCGTCAACTGCTCTGGTCATTAATCCCGTGAGTGTAGTGCATGTTTTTTCTCGGGAGATGGCGGTGATCTTCCCCCGCTGGATGGCGAGATGTGGCGCCGACCTACCGTCGGCTAGTGGGGCTTCCCCCTAACCAGGACTCTCCCACCAGCGGGGCACCGCCCCAGCCGGGACAAGCTCTAAGCTCCCGACCGGTCTCCCGGGATATGTGGTAGTGAAGTACATGTTAGTGTAAGTGTGTGTGTAAGGGGAGAGGATAGGGCAAGGAAGACGAAGGAAAGATCGCGCGCGGTCCGTGGCCCGTTTGGTAGGGTACTGCTCCGGCATTCGCCTGGTGTTGATCGGAGAAACCACGGAAAACTACCGATCAGAGCAGCCGGCCGCTAGAATTCTTCTCCAGACAGCGACTGAATTCGACCTAGCTGACAAGCTAGAGTCGAAAATCCGCCCGAACCCAAAATCTGCATATTAACAGCGTGAGAGATATTTCAAAAATTACAATTGCGTAATTTTTGAAAAAAACAAAAGAATACACCTAAATTAACTTTACGTCATATTAAACATTGAAATTAGCATTATCCATTGAACGTGATCTTATTCTGGATCTTTCTTTAAGAAACAGATTTCATTTAGAAAAATATCTCTATCTTCAATATTATGGTTGTAGGGAGACGTCGAAAAAATTTGAATTTGTGTAATTTTCTTAAAAGTTCATTATCCTATCCAAGGACAAAAGTTTAACAAAAAATTTGGTGCCTTTTTTAAAATTTTTGAAAATGTCCGAGAGGCTTCATGTAAAGCACCCCCAAAAATTAAAATAAGTTTCAAATTTAACTGACCGCGACATCAGGCAGAACGGTAGCGGAATATCAATTTTGGAGAAAGTCGGTTGAAAGGTTTATGCGCTAGCGTTGTGCAGACTAGCCGCTAGCTTTGTTCCCAGACGGACGGAAAGATAGAGACAGACGTCTGAGCACGCTACGCACGGACCCATTTCACTCGGTATTATTATTATTATTATTATTATTATTATTATTATTATTATTATTATTATTATTATTATTATTATTATTATATTAGTATTATTAACATTATTATTACTATTATTTGCCCGGGGGAAATGCATTATGCACCGTCAGGGATACAGATGGGCCATCATTGGTGTGTGGGACTCTCCCCCACTAAAAATTCCCTCTCTTCTTGTGCCCATGCTTCTCTCCACGGATACCATCGCTCGACATTACTTCTTGAAGAGACAGACGGTTAGCTGGGCTGCAACCGCAGTTAATTACGGAGCCTTTCTTCTTTCTTTTCATGAATGCGTGGAACTCTTGTATTAAGCTCCACTATCTGCTTGATTTGAGCATAAGTTACACCACGTCTGATGGGCAGATATCCACGTCCAAGGCTTTGTTGACTTGCCCTCTCCGAGGATCCCATGCTACACATATAAATATAGTATGCATGACATAATCGTCTTCATATCCACAAAATTTACATTTGGGGTCAGCTGCACTTTTAAATCTAAACAGATAAGATTTAAAGCAGCCACCTGTCCTGAGAACACTTGGGAAATGTAGCGATTTACCACTCCATGGCTACTACTGAACCACGGTTCGATACGTGGTGTCATCTCGTAGATCCACCTTCCTTTGGTGTCGCTGTCCCACCTCACTTGCTATTCTGCTAGCAGAGAAGTCCGTGACCTCTTCTTGATGTCCTCTTTCGTCCAGCGCGGAGGTCCGTTACGAACGGACTTTCAAAATTTAAAATTTAAGTAGTATATGACTTAGTGTAGGGATCACAGAATTTTGAAAATGTGCACACAATTCACTTTTCCCCATAGCACGTCATACGCAGTTTTTAACTGTTTTTTTTGACGTTAAATAAATAAACGGGGTCGGATAGCTTCAGTTCTTTTCTCTCGCCAACAGGAGTACAGGAGATACATTAGCCAATACCCCTACTGTGATGTTAGAGACCGTGCGATAGACACTATTCTCAGCGCCAACCTCCTTTGTACTTGCGTGTACTTCGATCTCACGCAAGCTTTACCTAGTTTCCCAGCCCAAACTGGGCCCGCATACAATAGTTGGAAATGAACTGCACAAGAGATCATTCCACGTTTCGTCTCTTTTGGACGCCCCCATATTTGGCATTAATCTGGAGAGGTCAGAGCATATCTTCGTTGCCTCGTTCGTAGTTTTGTTAATGTGCGGATCAAAGCTAAGTCTGTGGTCGATCTCGACTCCCAAATAGGTTATCTGGCGTCTCCAGCTGATGTTCACGTCCCCCAGCCGAATATTTAGGGAATGGAATGCTTTACGGTCCGTAATTAACACCGCTTCAGTTTTCTCAACAGCCATATGTAGGAGTCTCTTGTCAAGCCACCATTTTACCCTAAAAAGGGTTTCGTTCACTTTCATCTCCAGCACGTCGGTGTCGTTGCTATGGCAGATGATGAGGGTATCATCTGCTTAGCCCTTAAGCTAGGTATCTGATGAAATGTCAATTTGTAATAGACTGTCATTCATGACTAGACATCGGATGTTTAGGGAAATGCCTATTTTTTCTAGAGAACTTATTTAAAGGCTGATAAAATATGTCCACGAATCATGACAAATGATGACATATGACGAAGTTTTATAATGCTTATTTTTGCTTATTTTAGCATAAATGCCTATTTTTGCATAAATGCCTTTTTTGTGACTTTTTTGCCCTTTATTTATTATATTTATATACAATGCTAAGATATCGGCAAATCGGCGAAGGTCCAACGTGACCATTCTTTACGAAACCTTCAAATCACGTCTTGAAATTTAAAATTACGAGAGAATTCCTAAAAGTATACCTACTGATTTTTCTCCATTTTCCTATTTCATAAATACCAGCCATGATCTGAGAACATGGACAATTGACAATACACCGAGGGAACCGAAATTTTAAGTGGAAATAAATATAAATTCCCAGGTTTCCATGTCGCTAGTGTTGGACTGCTAAAATATGCCAGTCACATCGTTCAGATATCCTTCTCCGCATTCAAACTGATTTTGTCTTCCAGTCGTCGCAAATTTGAAATTGTGATTCTTGAAAAATTACTGGTAATATGTAAATATTATTATATGTTGTAAATATGTAAATCTAGTTTTACATTAAAATATACGAACTGGTTTTGTCCATTTAAGTTTACAAAATAATATAGACAAAAATTACAATTTTTCCATTTTATTGTGTAAGTCACTTATGACAGTGCCTTTTTTCTCCTTATTCTTGACTTTTTCAGTGCCTTTTTAGGCGCCTAAAAGACGATTTTTTAGTGCCTAAACATCCGATGTCTGTTCATGACATTCCATCATAGCGGGCCCAGCCTAGAGCCTTGGGGCACACCACAAGTCACGTCTTCGATTGAGGAGTCGAAGGTAAATCTTCGATCACAACGAGGTATTCCGGGACTTTCTTGTCTACCAGAGCTTCAATGATGTCCCTCGATCTGGCAGAGTTGAGTTGAAGGTCTTTCTTGTATCTATGGCTACTAGCGCACAAAATCCTTTCTTCCCATCACCGCGCTTGGCGGTTTCTGCAATACTGACCACCTTCATGATGGCATTCGTCGTCGAATGTCCCTCCCGGAAGCCGTATTGTCTGGGAGATAAATTTGCCCCAAGATAGTCTTAATAGAATTAGGCCCTCAAGTAGCTTGCCCAAATAATCCAAAAGGCAAAGCGGTCTGAAAAACGAAGTCTGATACACGGGCTTATTGCCCTTTCGGAGACGAATGAGTTTCTGTTTCTTCCACCGCGCTGGGAATTCTTAAGGCAGTAGTTGAACACAACAAATATTCCAGGTACTGCTTTCTCACGATTTTCAGAATCTCGTTCGGGAAAATTTTTCCCGAACAAAGCCGTTCCCGTTAAAGCCGGGCGCTTTCCCACATTTCATGATCATCACGGCACTCCGCAGTTCTTCCAGCGTAAACAGATCTTTTCCGTCAAAGGAAAAGCCGCTCGGTCTTTGTCTTTCCCAGCAATCCCTAGTAGGGAAAAGGTCGCCTATTACTTTCTTCACCCAGCATGGGTCGTCTAATCCTGGTGTCTCAAAGCCCGACCTAAGTTTCTTCGTAACTATTTTGTAGGCCATGTCCCCAAGATTCATTTTCGGCATCTATAAGTTTCCTCCAACACTCCTATAGAGTTTCTTCTTTTAATCTCTATCTTGAGCAGTTTTCGAGACTTCGTATTCTGGTCTCTAAGGGAGAAATTTTTCTTGGCTCTCGTCGCTAATCTTCTCGCCTTGATGCAGCTCTCGCGGAGTTCCTCAATTTCAGGCAGCCACCAGTAGTCATAAAGCTTATTCCTAGGGCCTCCCTCTGCGTCTGGGCATCGAAGCATCGCACGCAGCTACCACTATATCTTTGGTTTCCCTATCTAGTTCCTCGGGCTGTTCGTTAGCCTAGATTCCTCCAGAGACTCTTTGGCGTTAGCCCAGACTCCTCCAGAGACTCTTTGGCCTACGTTTAACCTGTTTACATTCCAGGCTGCCCTGTCTTTGTTGCAAATAGCCACGTCAGGACGTTACCCCTGATTTTTAGCGACGAAAAACTTTAAGTGCACATGGTCGCTAAGTCGTCATCAAGTACTTCCCAATCCTTGACACTCCTACTCAGCTTTGTAGAGCCTATGGTAATATCCAGCATTAAGGAAGCATTCCCTCGTTGGAAGGTATACTTGTCACTGTTATGTAGGATAACTAGGTCGCTTCAACAAATTTGCAATCAATGGCTCCTCTCTTATCTGACCTACTTCCCCCATTCTGGAGATTTACTGTTGAAGTCGCCTCCTATAAGAGCTTCGCCTTTTGATGACATTAGGCTAGCTTCAAGCTCAAGAATGTCCCTCTCAAATTTCTCGTTCGGGTCACTTGGGGGGAAGTAACAGCTGTAAATTCTAACTCCATTTACTTCCACCCAGACGAATCCGAATTTTGTCCGTTTGAATGCTCGCACCCTAAGCTTTTTATTGAAAATAAAAAGCTCTTGCTTTTGCCTGCTTACTTTTCCTCAGATATATTTGAATAACTTTCAGTATTCTTGGTCTTATTAAGTTTTCTTGATGCAGCGATGAACGAGCCACATCTGTTACCTCCTAGAAATCCTGTAAAAGAGCTAGTGTTTTTCAAACAGACTGACATTTTGTCGAAAACCTGTTTTTCGTTATCAAGGACGTTATCAAAACCTGAATTTGCACCGCACAAGGTATACGAGAAAATAATTTACTTCATATATGTGGAAGAAAAATCACTTCTAACACATCAACATCCAGACGCCAAGTTTTTGTCACAAAAGCGTCGCGTTTTCCAGCCCAATTACAATGCATAGTACGTCACTCAAAGTTTGTAACTGAATTTTGACGTTAAATAAAGATATAGTTTTTGTTTATTACGTAGTAGTATACGAGAATGTAAAAAATCTTGATCTTTAAAAATGCAGTTCGAGGAGGGCGGTCGAACAACTTTTTCAATTTTTGAAAAACTAGCAGTTTAATGCAACACTGCTCGACGATTTTCTTTTCGAGATATACAAATAGTGAATCTAGTGCATTTTACTTTCTCGTATACATGTATTCAGAGTGATAACTTAGAAAAGAGAAAGTTGTGTAATGCTGCAGAAAATCGATGTGGAGATTTTAACAGAAACACATCCTGATATAGAAAAAGTGTTGTTCCAAAAGTCTGTCGGTCCGTCCACCTATCTTGCCCCCCATAAGACAATCTTTCCGACAGCTAACACTTGGGCAGTCTATCACTCTGACAATTGATCATTCCGACAGTTTGTCTTCCCGTCCGTTTGCCCACCTTATTTTCCGGATGATTATCTGTCTGTCCATCCGCCAGAATTCAGAATTACCATCATTTGCATATTATAAATGAGTTAGTATAGGAATTACTTCCATAACCTCGTGTGAAGATTAGATGGTTGGTGAAAGTGCGAATGCAATAAAGAACATCATAAAATATACGGAAAAATTGAAGAATAATGAATCCAAAAATAGAAGCTTAGAATATAATAGTAGTCTATGCAATTAGTTTATAATGTTAAGCTTTGTTTAAGTACGTGGTTTGAAAACGAGCGATGGCAGGCGCGTGTTTTTAAATTTGCACGAATGGAATAAAGCAACATTATAAACGAGTTGCATACGCTTTTCTTTGTACAACAGCATTATAATTTTTTAAGAGAATCAAACTTTGCGAAACAACTTTTTTGTGACCTCCCTGGTACTTGAAATTGTGCGAGAAAACGGTGGTCGGTTGTTCCGTTTACCACCGCTATCTCCCCACGATTCTCTCGCTAAGATTGGCTGAATATACGACGCAAGTGTTCGTGCCGTAAAATCTAATACGCCATCGTTTGTGCCGTAAAATGCCCTTTTATGAACGATTTCTTGCAACAGAAAAGATCGTTTATAATGCTGGTATACAGTATATATATTAAAAAATGGTATATTAAATGCTCGGTATTGTGAACTTGAAATTAAAAAAAAAAAATTGTGGAATTAGAATTTGAAATAAATTTCCAACCCTGATGAAGTTCCATCAAGGCTTCAAGGTTCCATCAGGTAATGTAGGCATTTAAAAATATAGATTTATTCAACTATGAATGTAGCATCAAGATATACTACCTAAATACATACATGACGATAAAGATAAAAGAGGCCAGGAATAAATAACAATTGTAGAGAATTTTTTGGCTTTTGTTATTGTCATATGTTTATTCATTATGCATTTCCAGCAATACCAAATCTTTGATGGAGAGAAATTTGAGAGGGTGTTGTAGTTGTAATGCCCGTAAATTTACATTAAAAAATCATTGAACAAGAACTGCAAAAATGTTTATTCCGGATTTATACAATTATTACGAGTACAAAAATATAAACTCTAATCTCAATTCTTAGCGACGAGGTAAAAATTGTAAACTTACTACAGCGAGAACTCACCTTAATTTTCTGCACCTGCGAACTTCTTTGATATGTAACTCTACTTTTTGCTTTGCTTCTTCAATCCACCTTTGCCTCGGATCAATGCGAGGTGGGTCCTCAGGTGATTCTCGAAATAACATTGGGTGAGAAGATTCTTCATCACTAATTCCTTGAACATCATATGAAGAGCTATGAAAAAATAAATGTAAATCGGTTAAAATGGTCTCACAGAGTTGAAGTGCATTGATTAAAAAGACAAAAATGTAATTGAAGTGTCGCACACATTTTTACTGCTTTTGCTAACACATTATTTAAATTTTCATAAGCTCACAGGTGGACTGCCCGGCCGGGACAAGCTATAAGCTCCCGACTGGTCTTCAGACAAGTGGTTGAGTAGTATGCGTAAGTGTATGTGTATGTTTGTAGGGTGAGTGGAGGGCTGAACTCAACCGATGAATGCGGAATAGACAACACCCGAAAGCGGTCCTCCTCTTCGGGTAGTTGCGTAAGATGCATCAAGGCCGATTTTTACACATTTCAACAGGACTGAAAAAAACACAGCTTTTTTTTTTAAAAATGACTGTATTTTTTAGTTTTATTGAGGAATATCTTATTTTTTTTAATTTGGTTCCTTTAAAATTCTGATGAACAGTCAAATTGCAATACATTCAATTCTCCCAAGTGTACGTAGGATCCCAAGGATTATTACCCTCCCCCAGGTGTGCGCACAAGCGGAAGGGCGAGACACTCCTAATAATTTTGAAAGAGGCACCGAAGTTTTACGAAATATCACATTTTATTTCCTTATTACATTGAATCCCCGATTTTCCACTTTTTCAACGACTATTCCAGTGATGAGTTATGAGTTTCAATCCGGCCAATAGCGTTTTATAATAAGATGGTTATAAACTCATCACGAATCACGGAATTTTACGTGTGTACTTTCCGCTATCGTCGTGCCACAGATAACGTTCAATTTTTTTTGGAAAATAAATAAATATTCCTTCTTCTTCTACGAAGGCGGGACCTGTTATTCTTCACACAGCACATTCATGGCGAGTCGGAAGATGTCGATGCCCAGCTTTCGATCCATCTTTTCTTCGGTCTTCCTGGATCCTCTAAAGGCCCATTCACAATGCAAACATAAGCATAAGCATGGCGTTAACATAAAAGTTAGGACTACGTCTACAAGTGGACTCATTCACAATGCGTTCGCATAAGCATAACACGTAAGACGTTAACTTAAGAGCTTGCAAGCTTCAAGCTTCTGTGCTATGCTTATGTCAGACATAAGGAATGAGCCAATCACAGTTCGTTAACTCAAAATCGAGTATCGAAGTCGATCGTGTCGATTCGTGTGCTGCGTCTCATAGCCAATAGAAACTCTTATTTTGCCTGTGTTTATGTTCGACATTGTGAATACGCCAACTCTTCGCTTGTGTTAATGTCTATGTCTATGTGTTATGCTTATGTTTGTGATTGCATTGTGAATGGGCCTTAACCTAAAGGCCGCTCCACAATAGCCCGAGAACGGGAACGGGAGGTACGTGCGCTTCACGCCAACGGGAAGAGGAATAGCGCTATGAACCAGTAGCGGCTAAAACGAGAACTTTAAGAAACAGTTGCGAAACCAAAGCACTTCTAGCTATGCTACTGTGATATTCTTTGTATTGGCATCTGTTTGATGTGTTTGCGTGAGCTGCTATGAATAAAAAATACTTTATCGAAAGAATATTAATTAGAAAAATACAACTATAAGTACAAAGAATGCCAAAACTACTACGAACTTACGGAAAATACAACTACGAGAAACTAGAATTTCGTCAATAAACAAACAGCTCCAATGAACTTCAACGAAACATTTTTTATGTTGGGAATTTTAATTCTAAGTAATAATATCAATGGAAAAACAATTATATTATAATCACTAAAAATAACTAAAACAACTCAACAATAACAAAACCCGCCCCAAACCCTAACCTCGCAAATTCACCCTCTAACCTCAATATCGCCCTACACTCTCAATTCCGCTTCAGACCAGTGTCCCTGTCGCGCGCAGTTCGCGCACTCGATCAGCTGGAAAGCTTCGCCGTCATTTGCTGCATTTTCATTGGTTGAGAGGCTTCGCGTTCCTGGGCTGTGGTAAATGTTGACCATCCTTCCCGTTCCCGTCGTGTTGTGAACATCCGCCTGAGATGTCTATCTTTTAACCTTTACGTTCCCGTTCCCGGGCTATTGTGAAGCGGCCTTAAGGGTTTTAAATCTCTTGCAATTCTGATCGCCCTACTATTATCTGCCCTGGAAGCGAATTCATCCCAGCCTTTTCTTCTTGTTTTAATGAATTTAACGATGTCTGTCACATTCATTCCTTATATCTTTATTATTCTATTCAATCTTGTTTTTCCTTTTATTGCTCTTAAAGTAGTCATCACGGAAGTTATCTTATCATAATAATGTTATTATCTTATCATCTTAAAGTAGTTACCACCCATCTCGATCAGGTTTTTCGTCCAGTTTCCCTGATCCATTGGGCAAATGCTGAGATGGCCCCTTGTTTTACTTCTGGACGTAAATGTAACTTCATTATCTGTGCACGTCTTCTAGATTTCAGTGGGAAATACATTTATTCAAATTATCGTTTCCATGTTGTCGCGGCAGGAAGTATTATTCCTTGCCGAAGGACAACATGGATAAGAGCTCAAACTTTATTGCTTATTTACCCTTGAAATATATATTTTATTACATGGGAGCGTTTTTTTAATTCACAATTCAAGTAGTATATGACTTAGTGTAGGGGTCACAGACTTTTCAAAATGTGCACAGAATTCACTTCTCCCCATAGCACGTCAAGTTTTAACTGTTTTTTGAAGTAAAATAAATAAGTTCTTGGTAGAGTTTTAGTTCTTCTAGTACCTGCCCGCGTCTCTGAAGCATAAGTCATAACAGGTCTTACTACGGTTTCGTACATTTTTTACTTTAAAAACCCCGCCTGGAGCAAACGGGTGGATCGAGTAGCCTAAAGGAAGCCCCTGCCGGTCCCAAGTCCGGGTAAAGAAGGAGGGTTGGTGTATCGGACTAGCAATCTACCCACCGTAAAAGTGACATCGCACACAGAACCACACAGAGCCTCGGAATAGGACCAGATATAACGACACGGCAACGACAAAGGAGCATCCAATGGACAAAATGTTCCTTCCATTTTGGAAACTGCTGAAATCTATATAGCGACTGAAACACTCCACGAAAAAACATCTTCTACACTTCTTTTCTAACATTACATGTTAATACTATTCAATCGATTTATGACTTTTCTTTGTAAAATATTGAAACCTAATTCCACTCTTGGTTTGAAACTTCTCGGATGAGCCCGCTCGACGCTACGCGACTCGTGAACATATGGATAATTTTCAAACTACTAGTGAAATTACTTATGACAATTTGGGAAATTCTTACAAAGTATTCGGAAAGAGGCTCTCCGAGAAAGTACAAGTCAAGGTGACCCCTCTAAGTAGGTTCGAGGTCTACCTACTAACTCCTCCTTTCCTATGTGCTGCGCACGATTTGCTCTCCGAGATTCAGACACGATGAACTCCTTGCGCCGGCGGCGCTCCATCGGGAGGGAAAATGGCCGCCTAAATAAACTGTCGCCGCAGTTAAGATTTTACAGCTTATGAGCAAAGTAAGATTTTGACGGAAATATACGTTTCAGTGATCACTGAGGCCGAAAGGGTTGTTTCAAAGACGTGTAAATGTCCGCCGTCAGCAGACAACACTAAATCCTCAACCATCGTAAGATATTCTCCAAAATGATATTTCCCGATTGACCTGGCCACACTCGGCAAATTTGAAGTAGATCTTTTAAAGGGGAACATCGCAAGGGGTTCCTGGTTTATTTTCAACATTTTCTTAAAAACAGTTCCTAATTTTTCTCTGAATATTTAGCTGCAACAAATCAAAGAGAGTTTATAATTAATGTGTAAGTTCGATGTGCATAAAAATCTCTGCCTTGCAAATAGTAAATTTGAATCTAACGCGCTCTTTTACTGAAGAGAATTTTTCTCGAAATGGTCGAAAAATTAGTAGGTTACAAGTTACAATATTATACGAATATTACGTAATACCAGAAAGTAAGTTTCGTAGGATCCTGAGAGTAATTTTAACTGCGTGAGGGTCAAATCTCAAACCACAGAAATAAAATATACGGCTGCAATAATTTCACACTTCTTAATGGACAGTACACACATTTTATTCTTGAAACGAGTTTTTGGAAAAGGTACGATAACACGATATTCTATTTAATGAGCGACGCGGATTAGGACACTTCCTGGAGTGAGGCTGAGCTGCGCCTACTACTGTTTTAACAAGATAATGATTATGATTTATGACAATGATTCAACAAGAGAACTCGTGGGACAGGTTGGTCAGGTGAAGTACACAGATAAATGTTTATAACAACAATTTTATTTCAATAACTTCAAATTTTAACGAAGGTTGCTTTCGAGGCCCTATTCTTCTTTGCTTCTGAAAATTACCAAAAGGATTAATTAAATAACAATTAGATAAGTGTGCTCTGAAGTGACAATACTTTTAACGTAATATTTATATTTACTCGGAGGAAGGGGTGCTTCATACGCTGTAATGTTGCCAAAAATAGGTTAAGATGAATTTAGAATTTAATTACATAAATAAACAATAATGAAACTTATATTGTTTTAAGCTGTATTACTGGTCAGGTATATTGACAGGCGCGATGCTTCACCCTCGTATCTTTAAATATTAATAAAAAACAACTGTTCAGTGCATTATACAGTGCTTGTAATACCCAAGGTGGCAATTCTGTACAAGTAATTTTGCTATCTCATGAACGACAGTATCTCACTTAAGCAAAAATATTTTGATAGCCAAAATCTATTTCGACATAGCTCATGCCGGCTATCAGAGGGCCTATTGCAACAGGGCAACGGTCATATGGCCTTATATATGTGAATGAAGAAACAAACAGCGCTACCAGGAGTCAAAAAAGATACTAGGTCTGCCCACTCTAGTTAGCACACTACGAAATGAACAGAAAAGAGGTGGTAAATTTGGATGCTGTAACACTAACTCTTCCTCCACCCTTAAGCAAAGAGTTAACATCGAGAGCGACAACTTTCAATTATGATTACACACACGAAACAATGTTCGTTTTCCTACATGAATTTGAGGAGGCTTCGTCTTAGAACCTACTTTCCCCACTCTTGTAGTTGCTCCTTCAATATTTTACACCCAAAATGAATGCATTTACTATATTTTCACAATATACTTGAATGGTTTAGCATGAACACGAAAGCTAATTGAATATCAAAGCAACAGGGAAGGTAAAATTAATAATTATTTTCATTAAAGAATAATATTTTTCAAATTACTTACGCTTACCTTTGTAAAGACCGACTAGAGAAAGAAGAATTAGGAGTTATATCCTGAAAAGACAAAGCATGGACATTAGATAATTAATAAAATCAACTTTATCACTTACACATCGTTCAGGATAATATTTTTTTAAATCACTGAAAAAGTTCACGGATGAGTGAGAGAGAAATAAATAGTTTGTATGGGAATAGAAAAAGGTTAAACTACTAAAAGTTAGGACACTAAGATGTCGTTGACTTTCATGGATTAGAAATTAGGCTTTACAAAGTCTAAAAAAGATGATACGACGAACATCAACTTCCCGTTATCTCAACCAATAAAATAAAACATCAATTTAAATGAATTGAACAGTAAATTAAATTCATTATGCTACGCGTTCGTAATTCTTTCAAATTCAGTCTTCATAATGTATGATGTTCATTCAGCTCGAGTACATTCAACAAATATTGAATCCCGCCAGAGATAAGGCTTAATATTCTGGGGAAACACATCCTATAGCTCACAAACTTTCATATTAAAGAAAATAATTGTATGAATAATAAGCAAATGCCACCAACGCAATTCCTATAAGCATCTCTTTATTAAGCTAGGAATTCTACCTTTGCCTTGCCTCTTGATATACGAATCAGTGATTGTCAAAAATGTCGGAAACACTATTTTCAGCGAATGCTATATAATTATCACACTCGACATAGTAATCGTACTCATCTGTATCAGTACTACAAAAACTTCATATACATGTAATTTTTTTACAACACATTGCCAAATGACATTAAACGCTTAAAATTGATACAGAAGTTTAAAGGTCATAGATTTTAAGAATGATATTTAATGTATTGAGGTACCACTTTACGGTACAATTCTAAAATACTAAATACGCCCGTAACAAAAATATTGCACCTCAATTTCTGAATCGATGACTCCGATCTCGGCCAGTTTTTTTGTCGTTTCCCGGAACTACTGAACAATTACTAATGTGGCCTTTTACTATTTTGTTTCTCGTCATAAGTGTAGTTTCATTATATGAGCGCGATTCCTTGACCTTTGTGGGAGATTAAGTTATTTAAATACTCATTTCCGTGTTCTCACGGCAGTAAGTCGAACTTCACCTAGGATACGATACAGGATATCCAAAATCTGCGGCTGATTTGCCTTTGCAAAATTTTTTTAATAAGTACCGAATATTTTCTTAACAATTCTTGTTATCTGTATTCATAATTCAGCTTAACGTAGTCTTATGGAAACGTGCACAGATTCCACTTCCCACGATAGAATGTCATACACAATTTTAACTTTTTGACGTTAAACAGATGTATAAAATATTTAGGAGATTCCACCAAAAGGAATACGAGTAAGCATGGGAGTTGTCATGGATCGAGGTCTCACTCTGGTATGAAAGGGCCTTATGATTGACCCTATAGTGACTAATGAAAATAAATACATCCTGCTTAACTTTTATAATAGGAAACAAAGTGAGTAAATGCATATAGATACAGGTCTAAATAAAAATACCAGTAGCATGTGTAATTTTATATTTTTCTTAATTTCCATTTCTAAACAAAATTTTAAAATGTATTAAATAGGTCTACTCGAAGACTCGAGCTAAATTCTACCTTCAAGTAAACGATGTCCTTCAATTCAAACTATAATACGTATTAATGCTTACCGACGAATTGAAATTGCGAAGGTCTGAAGCATCCCTGACGTATATCCAAGAATCAGGAACATCAATTAAAGGATCTTGTAAAACTTCTTCCTGGAAATAAAAACATATTTTGACACAATCTTTTATTTTATGACATCTTAAACAGTGAAATTATCACTCTCCGTATGAAGAGTTTGAAGAAAAAATTTGGAGCCGTTTTTGAGAAAATGGTGTTTGAGCGTTTGTGAAAATGCAGAATGTTCAGCTCGTTTTCAGAGAAAAGTATTGTTTTCGAGAAGCTTTATATGACATTATTTAAAGCACGTGTACTCGTAAATGCAATAACGTTAAGAAGTCGCCGCTTAAGTTAATACTAACGACGTGAGACGCTAGTCAAAAACTTACATTTTCGTAATTTTTGAAAAAACAAAAGAACGGGTCAATCCATTTTAAATGATCCAGAATTTAATAAATTGGTCGGTCGATCATCTCGAAAAAATTCATACCTTGTAAAATTAATTAAATTCAGCGTTTTGTTTATTTTTTCGCATTTAAAATTGCCATTCTGCTTATTATTTCTGTACGTTGCTACAAAGATAGGAACGGTGGCACAGTAATCCTTAGGTGCAAATAACGTGACTGAGTTAACAAAAAATGCAAGAGAATCAGCGAATTGGGTCAGTGCAGTTTACGAAGGTGTCGAAGCTACGGCCAAACTTCACTCCGCACACCTTATCATTTCTTAGAATATCAACAACCTAAGGTTCGTGTATCTGACAGAACTAACGCGATAGGCCGAGGATTTAACACGCTTTCAAGACCGCACAGGTTTTTGCATCGTCTATGAGTTTGAGGTTTCATTGTTGTCTTCCCTTTCTGTCAAAACGTGTTTCGGTGTCTTTGTACAGTTATGTGACGGTTCATCAAAATGGAGTATGAGTGTTGTATAGGTGATTTTACTAATGAAGTTCTTCCTTTGGATATTAAATCAATTGAAGACCTTGGTGCAGAGGAAAAGTGTTGTTTTCATTAAGAAATAACTCTGATATCACATCTCTCTATAAGTACCATGAGATAAAATGCTTATAAAATTTTCATCTCTTTGGCCAATGTTTTTTAGATCCTTACAAAAATCATAAAAAGTCTATATCAAAAGGATTGAGAGAAATACCTTTGGATCATTATCACAAGATTTAAAAAATTTCGGACATCTTACTCCAGGGAAATCATTGCATCTAAGGAGTACTGTGCGGCTGTCCAGTACTGTTTCTGCTCTACAGATACATTCGGAAATAATAAGCAGAATGGCAAATTTAAACAGCAAATGTAAAACCACAGAAAAAATTAACGTAGTGATTCTATTCCTTCTTTGAGAAATTACTCCCTGAAAATTGAATTTCTTTCATTCGCGTTCCGTAGATTTGATTGCAAATATTTCCCAAATAACACGTAGAAGATATGTAAATAAAATTCTATTTTAGGCCAGAGTATATTCAGGTGACCAGCGATCTGGCTTTTTGGAATTCAAGGTTTTTTCCTGGTTTTCCAGGTCTGAGAATTTAAATTTTCCAGGTTCGTTTTCGCACATTACAACATATTTTTACCTTCTATCGCTTACGCTGTGCAGATAAAGTTATAAATATATAAAAAATGCTGCGGGAAAAAGCGACGAATTTCGGCAGAAAAACTCTAATTACAAGGCCCTGGTAGCGAAAAAGTGAATCAAACTAGTTGCTTAATTAAGAAAAGAGATCTAATACGTGGTGAGGTCAGAATCCATGTTTTGTGGGTTCTTGATACCGAAATCTCGGTTGACGGAAAAAAGTCCGTCCGTCTGACAGAGAACAACGCTGGCGGGTAAACTGTTCACAATTTTCTTGAAAACTGCTATTCCTTTATCGATCTGACGATGTCGCGGCCCCTTAAATTTAAAACCGATATTTTAATTCTGAGGTTACTTTACATGAAGTCTCTGAGACATTTTCAAAGAAATGGCTCCGTTGTTTTTGATTACGTTTAGTGGTTGGATAGTGTGAAGGTCGTTTAAGAGAAGAGTGCAAGAGTCGGAAAATTGCAAAAGTTCAACATTTTTCGGCGTCTTCCTACAACCACAATTGTAAAGATAGAGATTTTTCCCTTAATGAAATGTTCCTTAAAGATAGATTTTGAAATAAGGTCATATACAATTTTTCGAAAGTTTGATTACTTTTCGCGTAATTTTGTGTGAAATATAGGTAATTTTTAATTTTGTTTAAACAATTTTTCAGAGACGTCATCAACAATTTTTATTCAATTTTCACCTCGAATAGTGTATAAGACGTTTAAGAGGGCAAGTCTCATGTTCGTTGAAAATTTTGATTTTTGAAAATTGCAAAAAGTCTTTCTGCAACTACAATTATGATGATATTTTTTCTTTCTTAGTGAAGTGTGTACATTAAAAACATGTTTAAATAATGTCATGTTCAATTTTTTCGAAAATATGAGAATTTTTTGCGAAACTGTGTCAAACATTGACTTTTTTACACAATTTTTCTTTTAAAAAACGGCACAATTTGTTTTGATTAAATTTGGACCTTTCACAACGTAAAGGACGCTTAAGAGGTTGGTGCAAGTCTCATGTTGGTTGATTTGCCCGTTTTTTCGAAAACTGAAAAAACATTTTTAAAAAAATTCTGCGTCTTCTCACAACTGTAATTGTAAATATGCATTTTTTTACTTTCAGTACAAGTTCTTCAAATTACTTCAAATGAAGTTTTTCGTAAACTCAATAGATTCGTGTCAAAAAGAGCTTCAAATTTCGCATTTATAGTAATGTTTAATCGCCATTTTCTTAAAAATGGCTTCAAATTTTTTAATGAAAATTTCTATTTAGGAGTTTTTACCCTTCTTTAATATTCTTGAAGTAATATTTCGGTTCTACTATTAGGAAGCCGAAAAGTTGAGAAAATGTTCAAAAAATGTTCTTTGGGCGACGATAAATGGCAACTGGCAAGAGGATGGGGTAAGACCGTAAAGCCAGTGCTCACTAAGGAAATTAGAAAACTTTACTACGAGAAAGTCTATGCCATTCAGTAACACCTCTAGTTTAAATGAAATACGTTTATCAAAAACAGATCATCAAAAACGATCATTTGAATTTTTTGAAAATATGAGTATTTTTAGTGTAATTTGGCGACAAACATAGTCGCCCACTCCGAATTTACTGCGCTTCGTGAACATAATTTGAGAGGTTTTTGGAAGCTAATGCTGTTCTTATAAAAGAAAGTAGATCTGTGAAAATTAACTTCGAACTAACAAATTACTTCTTCACTTCAAGAAATTTTGATCGCTGATTATGGTATGTTTCATTTGTATAAGTTTGAAATTACTGTTCCTTGCTATCGAAATAAACGCTGGTATTCACCACAGGCGCTTTGTTTCAATTGGTTTTGTTTGGATTATATTAGCACTATTTCTAATACTTTACATGAAAGAAAAATATGAGTACCAGAAATTTATACCAACAACAACGAACTTTAATTTCATATTATTATCTGCACTGCCTTGGGGAACAATGCAGCGACATAGGGTCTACTCGTATTTTCTGGTGCGCAACCCCGTCAAGATCTTCTCATGTTTATTTTCTTCGTGCTCCTTGTCAATTCGGACACTGTCACTCTTAATCTTTGTGTAGGCTATAAGCAAAGATACCTTCAACTGCGCTCTTTTAGAATAAGAGTTAAAATTCCCGTTGAATATATAGACGTAATAACATGTGGCTCCTCGGTGGGTGAGGGTTTAGCTTACTGGCCTCTGAATCCCCAGTGCGCGGGTTCGATCCCGGCCGAGGAACCCGGATTTTCGAAGGGCGGAAAATCCACAGTAGTCATGCCACTCTTGTGGCATGTAAAAGAACCCTGGCAGGATGCCCGGCCAAATTAAATCCCTCTGACAAAATCCCGCCCTAACGAGATCCCACTTTCTCCCAACCAGACAGTTCGGATATAGTTAACTGAGCCCGACATCTGGCGGAGGAAGTGAGAGTCAAATCCCAGGCGCAGACGGGACTACCCACGGGGTGCGCCGGCTTAGATAAAAGTCCCCAGACCCGCGTCGGGGGTAGGCTTCGAAGGAAGCCTGGGTCGAAACTCGGGTGCGGAACACTGTCTACGGGCAGTCTCCCCGCAATATAACCCATCAAATATATATATATATATATATATATATATATATATATATATATATATATATATTATACGTAATAACATGGTCGTTTCGATCGAAAAAAAAACAGCAAAGAGCCGATGTTATCAAATAATAGGCGCGACACTAATCGAAACAGACTTACATGTATTGTGTAGTAGTGTTCATAAATAATAAAAAAAACTAATCGAAAGTCAGTTATTGAGTTCCCGGTGAGACGTTTATTCCACAAATATTTCGTCCATGCACATGCAACCCACAGGCAACCACATAGGTGCGATGGAGTGTTAGCTACTTTACCCATATTGCACCTATATAAGCGGCAGTGTTTGTAGTTGTTTTATGCGTGAGTCAAGAACTTTGCAATCCTCATGGAAACTTGTGACTCTTCTCATAGATACTTCGATTTTAACATTTACATTATCATGTACTGACATGAACTCTACACTTTACTGAATACGATGCTGTAGGTGAATTTGGGCTAAATGTTAGGGGAAAATCTGAAAATAACGGAAAATCCCGGTTTTTAAATCAAATTCCCGTTTTTCCCGGTTCTTCCAGGCTTTTTCAAATTCCCGTTTTTCCCCCGGTTTTCAAGGATTCCAGGTTCGCCACCCCGATATTGAATCCAATGCCTTCTATTCTAGAATGCTAAAACAACCAAGAGCTGAGTAATTGAGAAAAGCGTAAATGTCTACAAACGCGAAACTTGGCGCACGGCGAAAAAAATGACCATTTGTAAACTAGGTCCAATGAATAACAAATCAGAGGAGTTTTTGAACAGCCCAAACATATGGAAATTTATGTACAAAATATATTTTTTTCGAGATGGTCGAGCGACCAGTGCTGGACCACTTAAAATGGATTGACCCGAAAAGAGTAATTATAAATATTTGTTACGATTGGATTTATAAAACTATGTCATATACTGAGCTTTAACAAAAGAAAATTTATTCAATGGAAAATCGAGAAATCAAAGTTAAATAGTCCTTGGATATCGAATGAAATACTTAGAAATATAGGAAAAAAGAAAACAGTACAAAATATTAAAATGTCGTCCTCCCTATGACACTTTCTTTAAACATTATATGAATTTCTGTGAAATTCTAACTAGAGAAATAGATATGACAAAGTGCCAGTATTATGCGAACAAAATTAGGCACTGTAGTGGGGACGACGTGTGACAATGGAAGGTTATCCCCACACAGTATTTGAGTAACTGTGAATGTGCACGTGTGCGGATCCGTCGCTCATGGTTAGACTACTTCCCGTGCACCAATCGAGAAATTCGAAGTGTCATGCGACGCGTCTCGGTCTCTTTATGGGGAACTGTTATTTTGTTTTTGGATCCAGCAAGAAGATTCAAAGAAATGTCCAAAAACGTTTTTTGCGTGTTTTCGCGCTGAGATCTTAGTAAGGCAGGAATTTAACCGTCATCTAAATAGATATATGTATTTGGCGTTGATTAAACTCCAGTACCCAAACGCATTTTTCGCTCAATATACCATAATTTTCTTTCACAACTTTGGCAACACTGATGTTGACACCTTAAGTTAACAAGTGAAGTTAATCTGAACAAGTGAAACACGCGGCATATTTCAAATACTATCCACAACACCTATTACTTTATTTTTAAAAATAAATTTGCAAAAATCTATGAACAGTATTGCCATGGAACTTATTAAATTTGAAGAATTTCACGAGAATACGAGAAAACAAAAGTGTGAGTAATGTAACGAATATTGCGTCATCTGCCGGCATCACCACGAACTACCTGTATGTGAGGATTGCGACATCTGCCGGCGGTCCTTGAACTAGATGGTCCCAGTGTTCGTGGCGCTTATCGCAAAGTCTAGAAAATTCTCGACGGCGCCCGCTGAGTATAAATTCGCGGAGGTCGGCGACCACGAGTCAATCTGAAGTCTGAAGTGGAAGCTGAGCTGTGAAGTGTGTGCATTGTGGTGAATAGCAGTGCGATGATTGTGCTCCGTGACGTGAACCGTGGCCAGCGCCGTGAACTGTGGTCAGTGCTTAGGATTGTGCGACAGTGCAAGAGAAAATAAATACTCAAGAGAAGTGTAGTGTAAATAAATAATCAAGAGAAGTGTGGTGTAAATAAATAATCGAGAGAAGTGTGCCGCATAAAGAATAATCAAGTGAAGTCTATCTGTACATAAATCAAGTGTTTTCAGTGATTGTGTTAAGAAACAAAATAAACGTTTTTGTTAAAATAATAGGGCAAGGTGGAGTTCCATAATTGCTGCGTTAAACTGGGAGTTCCGAATTACATAATGAAAATAGTCAGAAGCAACTTTGATTGATTAGGTTTAAATGGAGCTTTAACTACTAAGGTAATTGGCGCCTGTGTCAAGGTATTTCTAAAATAAATTAAAGATCTACTGAAAGTGTTGCAATGCAACTTAACCGGTAATTTAAAAGCACATACATACCCTAAAAAAGAAAGCTTCAATTACGCATAAAATATACAAGTAGATAAGACAGTTCAAACAGGTAAATCTGGGGCCAGGAAAACAGAAACATTACCCTTATCTGTCATATAAAATTATTTATTCCACTTTCTCTCAAAAAACAAAAAAGCTTTGAGAGCGCGAAATCGTCATCTCCAAGCACCTCTCGTAGAGTTGCCCAGATCATGTCTTCGTCGGCTGCCAACAAATTTCATATAATGCAGGGGGAAGTGTTCCACAGAAAGAACCGTCCTCCATATATCACAGGTAGGAGGAGATTCAACTCGAATGAAGAAACTGTGAGAAAAGTGGCAGGGTCCGACATGCAGACGGGTTAAAATGACTTTCTCAGGCCTAGAAGGTTGGGATGAGGAACGCCAGGAATTTACAGAATTCTTTATTACACTTAGTTTATAGGTGGTATTGTGCCCCTGTTTGCCACGCTCTAAAGAGGGATCGTTTTAAAAAAGCCTTAACATCGGACGATGGTACAAAAGGAATGTCAACATGAGTCTTCTCCCTCGCCGCCTGGTCAGCCAGCTCGTTCCCTATGATACCCGCATGGCCTGTGACCCAAATCAGTACCACATCATAGTAGCAAGATAGAGGGCGATGAATGAGGTTTTGGATTGATTCCGTCAGGTAGTCTGAGGAAGAACGGGAGACAGGCCAGCTTGAAGTGAGCTGAGAGAATCAGAACGGAGAACTGCTCGGCGCAAAGTCGCTGACTCGATGTATGTTTGGAATTGCATACTTTTCAACAGTGAAGGTACTGCACTGAGAATGTAGCCGATATGATTTGGTGACTCTGATACAATAAAAACTACATGCACCATGAACGATGAACCATCTGTTTATAAGAATACATGATCTGGATAGGTTACCCTCATTTCCTGAAAATGCATCTGGTAAACAAGAGGACTAGTCGTTTGTTTGGGAAGATTGGATAGTCTGAGATCAATATTCTGGGAGAGGAGTCTTCAAGGGGGAATGGGGGGACTTGGGGGGGGTGTCACAGGGGTGGGAAGACCAACAATAAGGTCCCGCAAAAGATTTCGTAATCGAATACCTAGAGGCTGAGGCAGCGATGTTCGAAGATGTGATGTTTCATTCAGGATGGATAATTATTTGGCGACAAGGATGGTTAGAGAGTCCTGATACTGTAGCACCATAAGACGCTAATAAAATACCCCGCCTTCTTTTTAAGGAAGGCTCACCAGCCTCAGCTAAAGGCACTCAATTCGGCTGAATTCGGCTCAATTCGGCCTCCTTTTGGGCTGATGGCTTTGGGATCCAGTCGTACGCCCGCGGTACGAATGCAGTGTACAGAAGGTCCGCCTTTAGGTTGTTTTGCACGGTTTCGTATGACGCAGTGTGTGTGATAGCCGATTCCCCCATAGATATCATGCCACAAGAAAGGGCCAGGCTATACAGACGTAAGCGAGAGGGAACTACAAATAGGGGGGTCATCATGAAGGAAGAGAAGGAGTTGACAATGGCTCAGTGGCAACGGCGATGGACTCTTATCATCCACGGGTAGATGGGCATTTCGTATTATTCCTGACATAACGAAGTGAACCCAAAGGAAACATGGAATTTGGATCATTATTTGACCCAGTTGTTAACGGCGCACGGGTGCTACCATGCATACCAACTCCGTTTCCGGTTGGACGATGATTCCTCATGTCCAACCTGTAATCCATTGATTGAAGATGTGGAGCATGGGTTCTTTCACTGTCCACGTTTCATTGAGGAGAGGGGTAAGAACTCCAACGAATCCTCCTGCAGGTAGCGGAACTCCAGCGACTCATGATACCATTGTCACTAGGATGCTGGTGTCCCAGGAGAAATGGAATGCGGTAGCCACCTATACCGCAAACGTTTTAAAGAAGCTTCGAGTAGAACGATTTCGAAGGAGTACTCCGTGACATCAATTGGCATAGAGCGATAAGCCCATCTGCCCTTCCCGTGACGCAATGCCTGACGGCGGTTCCGAGGGAAGGGAATCGGAAGAATGGGAGGGGTCTTTAGTGAGTACGCACAAGGTAGCTGTGAATTCTACAAGCTGCGGAGTGCGGGCTCTGCAGTGTCTTTGGAAGATTTTACCGTCCTCTTAAGAAAACAACAAAAAACACACGTACACATATCAGGGTGACCAGCGATCTGCCTTTTTGATATTCACGGCTTTTTCCCGGTTTTCCAGGTCTGCGAATATTAATTTTCCATGTTCTCTTTCACACGCTACAACACATTATTACCTTCTACCGCTTAGGCAGTAGAGAGAAAGTTATGTAATGCTGCGGAAAAAATGCTCTTATTGTCGGGTCATGTTAAAGTGGATAAATGCAGTAGCTAAATTTTGAAAATAATTTCTCTAACACATGATGTAGCCAGAATCCATGTTTTGTGGGCATTGATTCCGAAAACTCAGTTGACGGCAAAACGTCCGTCCATCTGTCAGAGAGTAAACAACCCTAGCGGGTAAACCGTTCAGCAAATTTTCTTGAAAACTGATATTCCTTAATCGATCTGGCGATGTCGCGGCCCCTTAAATTTGAAACAATATTCTAATTTTTGGGGGTACTTTACATGAAGCCCCTGGGATATTTTCAAAGAAATGGCTCCATCGTTTTTTATTAGATGCTGTTGGATAGCGTTTAAGAGAATAATGCAAAACAGACCGTTTAAGAGAACAGTGAAAAATAGTCAAAAACAGATACTTAAATAATGTTAAGTTCAATTTATCCAAAATATGAGCATTTTTTTTTCAAATTTTGTGTCAAACATTGAATTTTTTAAAACAATTTTTGTTAAAAAAGGCCTGTTTTTTAAAATTTTTGTTAAATTTGGACCTCAGATAGCGTAAAGGGCGATTAAGGGAATGGTGCAGGTCTCATGTTGGCTGATATGGTCCATTTCTCGAAAACTGAAAAAAATTCTGCGTCTTCTGTCTTTCGTTTAAACAATTTTTTTCGAAAACGACATCAACAACTGAATTTTTCTGCGTCTTCTTATAATTTCAATTGATACAATTGCTTTTCATAATGAAATGTCCTCAAAAACTGATCTTTAAATAGGGTCATATTGAATCTTTCGAAAATATTAGTATTTTTTGTGTAATATGGCATCATAGTCACGCTTTCGAATTTCATGCGCTTCGTGAACACAATTTGAGAGGTTTTTGGAAGTTATTTCTATTCTTATAAAAGAAAGTAGATTGATGGAAGGGAATAATATTAACTTCGAACTAAGAAATTTCTTCTTTACTTCAAGAAATTGTGATCGCTGATTATGGTATGTTTCATTTCTAAAAGTTTGAAATGATTACTGATCCTGGCTATCGAAATAAAAGCTGGTATATACCACTGGCGCTTCGTTTGAATTGATTGAGTATGGATTATATTTCCATTATTTCTAATACTTTACATGAAAGAAAAAATTAATAAATTGAGTACTATAAATTTGTACCAACATTTTAACTTTAACTGCGCTGCTTTGGGGAACAAGGCAGCGACGGAAGTAGGGTTTACTCGTATTTCCTGGCGCGCAACCCCGTGAAGATCTCAGCATGTTCATTTTCTTCGTGCTCCATGACAATTCGGACACTGTCACTCTTAATATCCGTATAGTCTCTAAGCAAAGATAGCTTCGACTGCGCTCTTCTTTAAAAGTAAAAATTCCCGTTGAATATGATGGATGTTTCGATCGGAACGGATTTATCCCCTTGAATAACATGGTCGTTTCCATCGAAAAAATTGCAGAGGTACCGCCGAAGTCATCAAAGACGATGTGCAACACTAATCGAAAGTCAAACTTACATGTATTTTAGTAAAAAACTAGAATGGCACAAACTTTCTCGTGGCAAATTTTTCTAATTTTTTTAGTGTGGACTGGCTTCAAGGTCTTGCTCCATTCTCTGACCAACTGCCATCTATCGTCACCGAAAGTACATTTTCTTGACATTTTCTCAACTTTTCGGTTTCTTCATAGTAGAACCGAAGTATTACTTCAAGAATATTAAAGAAAAGCATAAACTCGTCCAAACTAGAAATTTTCATTAAAAAATTTGAAGCCATATTTAAGAAAATAGAGATTAAACATTACTGTAAATGCAAAAGTTTAAACTCTTTTTCATAGGAATCTATTAAGTTTTTGAAAAACTTCATTTGAAGTCGTTTGAAGCTCTTCCACTCACAAATGCAATAATGTGTTCAAATTGATGGAAATGTGCATATTAACGGCGTAAGACACATTTCAAAAAAATTACATTTGTGTAATTTTTGAAAAGAAAATGATACACCAAAATAAACTTAACGTCACCTTAAACAGTACAATAAGCACTATCGGAAAAAATGAAGAAAGAATTTGGAGCCAATTTTGAGAAAATGGCGTTTGAGCGTCTCTAAAAATGCGGAATTTAGAGCTCATTTTCACAGAAACTGTTATGCTTTTGAGAAAATTTATTTAACATTATTTAAAGCGCATGTACTCATAAA
Organism: Teleogryllus occipitalis; assembly: GCA_011170035.1. NCBI lineage: Eukaryota > Metazoa > Arthropoda > Insecta > Orthoptera > Gryllidae > Teleogryllus > Teleogryllus occipitalis. The sequence continues at coordinate 238,965 of BLKR01014771.1, read as the reverse complement.
TATAATAGTGAAGAAACCGCCTCTAAAGTATTACCTACGTGAGAGAAGTAAAAAAAATGTGTAAATTTTGAAAAAACAAAAGAATAGATGGCGTTTATGCCATTATATAGGGTTCGTTTGGCACTAACAGTACCAAAAATTTGAAGAAAAATTGGAGCCGTTTTCGAGAAAATCTTGTTTTTGTAATTTTTAAAATTACAAATATTGCACGTACTATTGCACGAAAACTACTAAAATGTACAAAAAAATTATATCACCTTCATGAAAGTACTATTTATGGACAACAGTTTTAATTTGAAGGAAAAAGTCTCTTATCTTCAATATTGTATTTGTAAGAAGTTGCCGAAAAAAATTCATACTTTTACAATTTCCGATAATTCAGAGTTAATCCTAAAAATCGGACCTATGCCACCTTTAGAAGTGTATATGACTATTCTTACAAGAAATTTAAAGAAAAAAATTGGTGCCATTTTTGAGAAAATTTTGAAAATATCCATAGGGCTTCATATAAAGTCCCCCCCCCCAAATTAATAAATGTTTTTCAAAATTGCTGAGCTTCGGATCTCGCAAAAACGACAAGGGTTTCTTCAATTTGGAAAAAGTCCTACGCATCGTTTAGGCGCTAGGTTTGTTCACATACACCAAACCATGAACGGACGGACGGACGTTTTGCTTTCAATTGTTTTTTTGGCATGTAAGACACACAAATCAGGAATTCTGGCAACACTATGTTTTAGATGATGTTTTTCTCGTAATTTAGCAACTTGTTTTTTGCTCTTTTTCGTTACCAGAGCCCAGCAATGAATTTTTTCCGACGAAAATCCGCCGTTTTCTCTCGCAGCATTACTTAACTTTCACTATACTACATATATTATTACTCCGTATATACGTAGGTATACGAGCAAGTAAAAACTAATCGAAGCCGACCTGGATGGCCAAGGTGGCTAAGAGCGAGTACCGACTCAGCGCTTCGGTCCGAAGGGTCGCGGGTTCGAGTCCCGCCTTGGGCATGGCTGTTTGTCCCTTGACTTTGTATGTATGTGTTGTCGCGGAGGGCCTCGCGTTCTGCTGACCCCAGATCAGAGGAGCCCGCAAGTGTGTTGGTGTCTAGTGTATGGTCGAATATGCGTCCCATCGGGGCGTAAAGGGTAACCGGTTGTCGGCTGGATAAAAGCCCTAGATAAAAAAAAATTAAAAAAAAAAAAACTAATCGAAACTCAGCTATTGAGTTCCCGGTCAGACGTTTGTTCCAACAAATATATCGCTCAGGGACATGCAATCCACAGGCAGCCAAATAGGTGCTATGTGATGCTAGGTATCTTACCCATGTTGATACAAGCGGCAGTGTTTTTGATTTGATTTATTTGGTCAAAAAAAGAGTAAAATCTGCGTATGACGTATATGATTATCTGCGCACGTTTTCTTGAGTACCAGAATTCCATCCCAACATTTCAACAATAGTTGAAAGATTAATGAAAGTTAATAATATTTTTGCAGTTTTTTCAATTTTTGAAGTTGAGTCATGAACTTCACAATCTTCAAGGAAACTTGTAACACCTTTCATACATACTTATATTTTAAGACTTGCCATTATCATGTACTGAGATGAATTCTGCTTACTGAGTACGATACCGTATGTGAATTTACCGTATGGAAATCTGAAAATAACGAAAAATCCAGGTTTTCAAATCAAATTCCGTTTTTTTTCGTTTTTTCCAGGCTTTGTCAAATTCCCGGTTTATTCCCGGTTTTTAAGGTTTCCAGGTTCCCTGGCCACCCTGACATATTCCTTATTAGTAAGGAAGTACATTATTATTAATAACGATTTATTAGTAGGTCCAATGCCAGATACTGTACGAACATATTTGAACAAAGATTAGCATGAAAGAACTGAAGTATTAAGGAAATTTTCAACACATGAAAATACTTTTAAAACAGTTTACAGTGTCGGGGACGCCACATTCAACTTGTAAACAATATCACAAGAATAAATAACTAGTGGTTCTACAGAATGGCACAAATATTCTCGTGATAAAGTTGTGAAAGTTCCTTGGAGAGGACTGGGTTGACGGTCTTGTCCCATCTTCTTGCCAGCTGCCATTTATCGTCGCCCAAATTATTTTTTTCTATTTTTGAACATTTTCTTAATTTTTCGGTTTTCTAATAATAGAACTGAAATAGTCTCTCGAAATATTAAAGAAGAGTAAAACCTTATCCTAAATGGTAATTTTCATAGAATAATTTTCATAATTTCTAAGAAAATAGTGTTTGCGCGTTATAGTAAACATTTGAAGCTTTTTCACAGAAAAGTTTTGAGTTTTCGAAAAATTTCATTAGAAGTCATTTGAATTGAATTGAATGTACCTTATTTTACGTGGCGAGACGCAAATTTCGCTACGCTGCTTTCACCAACCATGGGAGAAAGAAGGATTACTTGGGCGACGAAACAGGCAATTTGAATTTAGCTCAGAGGCCTCATTTAGGCTTGAGTGACATGCAGTAAATCTACTAACATGGGGCAGCCGGCTTTACTTCCCCTCCGAAGGAAGGCATACGAAGGATTTTTTTCGCCCTTAAAAATCCACGGCTTCGATCGGGTTTGAACCCGCAAACTTGGGTATAACAGTCCCATATCCTAACCGTTACACCATCGCCGCCGCAATATCTCACAAATGCAAATATGTTTATAAATTGGTGGAAATGTTCATATTAATATTGTGTAAGATATTTTTAAAAAACCTTTGGACAATTTTTGAAAAAATATAAGGATACTGCCAAATCGCTTTTGTATCATATTAAACAGAGTAACTAGCACTATCCGTTAGAAAAGTTTGAAGAAAGAATTTGGAGCCATTTTTGAGAAATGGCGTTTGAGCATTTCTTAAACTGCGCAATTTTGAGATCATTTTCACAGAAAATTGTTGAGTTCTCGAGAAACGTTATCAAACGTTTTTTAAAGCACACGTACTCAAAGTATGCTAATGTAAACAAATCGCCACTAATGTAAATACAAAAAGCCGCTACAGTAAAAATAACGTAAATACCGGGTGTTTTTTTTATCTTTCGCCGAAGATGACGCACCGCTTGCCTCAGCGATCGAGCCCTCGGTTGCCCGGCGATTTGTCAACAAGGCCCCCGTTCATCCGGAGCGTTCGTCGCTCGGCGCAACCGGCCGATACACCAGTGCCCCTAGAGCAGTCAACTGTGCAACATGAAATTTTCTTTGAAGCAGAGAATATTTCTTTATGACACCTTCGTTCGAGTTAAGTCTGCCAGTAAGTGCCGCAAGCGTTTTATTAACAAATTTCCGGGCGTGAATATTCCACATCGGTCAACAATTTTGAAGATTGTTAAGAAACTTCGCACCCAGGGAATTTTAATAGACAAACGAAAGTGTCGAAAGCGCCATGTCCTGACAGAAGAGAAGGTGAGAGAAATTTCTGCCAGGTTACAACAATCCCCAAGAAAATCTTTGAGGCGTCTTGGACAACAGGCACGTGTATCCACGAGCTCAGCCAGAACAGCCACTAAGCTTTTAAAGCTTCGGCCATACAAGACCACTGTTGTTCATGCGTTGCAGCCTCGTGACCCAGAATCCCGAGTACGTTTTGCGGAATATTTTTTGCAGAGCGTACATGACGGTGATCTTGATCCTGCTTTGACTTTTTTTTCTGATGAAGCGTGGTTTCATCTGAGTGGATACGTTAACAGCCAAAACAACCGCTATTGGAGTGCAGAAAACCCTCACCTGTTTCATGAAGAACCACTTCACGACGTAAAGATAGGAGTGTGGTGTGCGTTGAGTTCCACAAGAATTATCGGACCTATTTTTTTCAACACCACCGTTACTGCTGATGTTTACATTCATCAGATATTGACATTATTCTTCGAACAATTGACACCAGAAGAAAGGTTCTATGGTTACTTTCAACAGGATTCGGCAACAGCTCACACTGCTGGTCGATCCATGAACTTCTTAAATAATGTTTATAGTGATGATAGAATAATTAGTCGTGGGTTATGGCCTCCTAATCACCTGATCTGACTCTTTGTGACTTTTTCCTTTGGGGATACTTGAAAGATCAGGTATATGCAGAAAACCCGCATTCGGAGGAAGAGCTCCGGCGCTCTATTGAAGAGAAAATCGCCGCAATTCCTCGAGATTTACTTCAAAGGGTTAATCATAATTTATTCCGGAGGTGCCAAGAATGCATTCGAGCCGAAGGACACGACTTTCAGCATCTTCTTTAAGGTAAGTTACGCGGTAGCGATAGTTCTCGTATGGCAGCACGGGCGGTGAATCCGCATTTCTCCCGGCGAGTGAGCCCTCGATTGCCCGGGCGACGCGGCCCGATTCTTCGGCGAACGATAAAAAAAACACTCTGTATAAGTCAAAAAAATTACATTAACCCTTAAATGCCCAGCGAGTCCATGGACACGCATTACCAACATTTTATCATTTTCTGTTGAGGGTATATTTATTATGATGAAGTTGGCAATCGCATGGCATATAATAGAAAGATCAGTCTGCATGCTCATTATTGTTGGAACGGTCTATCTCCGGTCAGTTCGCCGTAATCGCTTCCTGAATTTCAGAGAATTTTTTATGCTCAAAAATCATGGACGTAGATGTGGAGTAAGTTTGTTTTAAAACATTGATTTTATTTTAATTGAAATTGAATTACATGGAATACATGGAGAAACTTTAACATATGAATACATATTTAACAAAATAGTTTTAGAGATTTATTTTTTTCAGTATAATGAAAAATATTTCAGCGTGTCCATATGGACACGCTGGGCAGGTATGATGTCAAATGTTGTTGTTGCCAAAATAATTTTTTAACTATTTTCGTCTTTACTTTTCCATCAGAGGCCTTGAAAAGATATTAAATTCCGATGTTACCGTCCAAGAAGTCCTGGATATACTTTTTGATGGGGGAGGGAATGTGCCTGAAACCGATAGTGTACATTGCACCACCAGACCCAACAGTTCTAACGAACGAGGATTCGGGAGAAGAGGATGGAGGTTATCCGAATAATTTAAATGCCCGACAACTTTGTGCTGAAGCTGAAGTGAGATTAGTAGACAGAGAAATTGAAACTGATCCAAGGAATTTTGACTACCTGAGTAGGAATAAGCAACATTGGATCATTGGGGAACTTTCTTCAAATTTAGCCACATTTCGCAATGATGTTAATAAACATTGTGTTCAAAGTCCTGTTCAACTTTTTGAGTTCATTTTTGATGATGAATTCGTGCAACTATTAGTTGACGAGTCCAACAAATATGCAGTTTTTAAAAATTGTCCAAATCCTAAAATAACTTTTGAAGAAATACGATGCTTTATCGGCATTCTGATTCTAAGTACTAGTTACAACTCTGTACCAAACAAACTACTGTACTGGGATTCCAGCCCAGACTCGAGAAATGAATTTGTTTGTAAAGCCATGAGGAGAAACCGTTTTGAAATAATCCTCAGGTTTCTTCACTGCAATGATAACAACAAATTAGATGTAAATGATAAAATGTGGAAAATTCGACCTGTCATAGAAAGTATAAGGCGAAAATGTATTCAATATTTTATACTCAAGCAACAACTTTCATATGATCAATCCATGATCAAGTACTTTGGAAGGCACTCGTGTAAGCAATTCATTCGAGGGAAGCCGATCAGGTTCGGCTACAAAGCCTGGTGTTTATGCACGGTTTCTGGCTACCTTGTAAACTTCTCTTTCTACCAAGGGAAATCACCAAATTCAAATAGTGTGTATGATAAAGAATTCGGTAAAGCGGCTTCGCCACTCATTCAAATGATTGATGATTTCAACACGAATGTGAAAAAGTTGCCCTTTCACTTTTTTTCCGACAATCTTTTTACGGGTTTTAACCTTCTGTCTTTTTTACGTGAGGAAGAATATGAAGGGACAGGAACGATACGAGAAAACAGAATACCTAAAAGCTGTCTTCTTCTTTCCAATAAAATTCTACAAAAAGAGAAAAGGGGACATTTTGTGCATGCTATCTGCAAAGACGACGGAATATTTATCACGAAGTGGGTTGACAACTCCGTTGTCACTGTAGCATCAACATGTGCTGGTGTTGAGCCTGTATCCTTAGTTAAGCGATATTCACCAAAGGAGAAAAAGGCGATCCAAATCCAACGGCCTCATACAATAGCAGAATATAACAGATACATGGGCGGTGTAGACCGGATGGATGAGAACGTTGCCATGCATAGAATAAATATTCGAAACAAGAAATGGTACCGGGCTCTGCTGTCGTGGCTAATTGATGTATCAATTCACAATGCTTGGCAATTGTAAAAAGAGGGCGGGGAAAAAATGACAGCTTGAATTGAGGCGGCAACTTGTTCAAGTTTATTTAACAAGATACATGAATCCAGTAAAAGGCGCGGGAAGACCATCAACCAGCTCTCTCAGCACCTACTAAGCCAGTGTTCCAGAAGAGATTAGATTCGATGGTTATAAGCATTACATTAAAAAAATTGAAAATAAGAGGAGATGCAAGAGTATCCATTGTTCAAAGAAAACATCGGCAATGCGCACGAAGTGTGCAAAATGTGATGTAGGTTTATGCTTCGAATGTTTTGAAGTCTATCACACACCCGAATGAGAGCAGTACATTTAAATTTTTCAAATAAGTTTATTATGTTTTTTATCTTTTTAAATGTTTTGTGTCAGTCTATTTTATAACATTTATTGTTCATTTTATTTCCTAAAAACAATTTCAAACATGTGTCAGATTTTTGTACAAAATGACTCCATAACTGCCCAGCGTGTCCATATGGACACAGGGTTTTTTGAGAAAAGTTACAAATATTTTCAATAAATTATTTTCCCCCTTTATTGACATGTGTTTCTTATTGACATGCAACAGAAAAAAAAATTTCGAAAAAAAAAATTCGGGCAGTTAAGGGTTAACATGACACGGAGAAAAACAAAAGAACAGAGCAAAATGGCGTTTATGTTATGTTATAAGATGCATGGAGCACTATCCCTACCAAAAGTGTAAAGAAAAAAAATTTGGAACCGTTTGAGAAAATCTTGATTTGTATTTTTTTAAAATAATTCTCATATTCCATGCAATATTGCGCGAAAACTACTAAATTTTCAAAAGAATGTTCATGACCTTACTGCAAGATCTATATATGGATAAAAAATTCACTTGTAGAAAAAATCTCTTGAATTTTATAGTAGTAGGAAGAAAAAATTGGCACAGTTTTTGAGAACATTTAGGAAATGTCCCAGGGACTTAAGTAAAGTATCCCCAAATTTTAAAGAATGTTTTCCAAAAATTCGTGAAGCTTCTAGTCGAGCCAGAAGGACAGGGTTTTCTTCAATTTGGAAAATATCCTACGCATGGTTTAAGCGCTAGAAGTGTTCATACACGGGTAGTCAGGCAAACGGACGGACGGACGGACGGACTGACGGACAGACGTTTTGAAAAAAACACTTTCCGGGGACCCCAAACATGTATTTCCACTGAAGTGTCGAAATTGTTTTTCCGCAGCATTACATAACTTCTCTATACTACGTATATTACTCCGTGTATATGTACGTATACGAGAAAGTAACCTAGCTGTGCTAAAAATGGCACAGACTTTCTCGTAGTATTTTTTCTAACTTCCATGTAGTGGACTGGCTTTACGGTCTCGTCCCATCCTCTTGCCAACTGCCATCTATCGCCGCCCGAAGTACAAGTTTTTGGTGTTCTAATAGTAGAACCGAAATATTACTTTAAGAAAATTAAAGAAGAGTAAAACCTCGTCCTAAATAGCAATGTTCATTGAAAAATTTAGAGCCGTTTTTCAGAAAATGACGTTTAAGCGTTACTGTGAAAAACAGCTTTAAATTTTTCGAAATGACGTTTTTCGAAAACTCAATAGATTCCTGTGAAAACGAGCTTCAAATTTTGCACATACAGTAACGCTTAACGCTATTTTCTTAAAAACGGCTCCAAATTTTTAAATGAAAATTGTCATTTAGGAGAGGTTTTAGCCTTCTTTAATATTCTTAAATTAATATTTGGGTTTTACAATTTGGAAACCGAAAGGTTGAGAAAATTTCAAAAAAATGTAATTTGGACGGCGATAGATGGTAGCAGGCAAGGAGTGTACAGTACCAGTCCACAAAAAGGATATTAGAAAACTCTACTACGAGAAAGTCTGTGCCATTCATAGCATCTCTAGTTTTTCTTAAAATTTTGTGCATTTTACGAATGAAAAGTTTCAATAGATTTACAATTATATATATGTTAAAGGTCAGATTTTCTTCTGCAATCAGATTCAAAATTTCATCAAAACAGGCACTGATCTTTCAAGTAAATTAAAAGGGTTTCTCATTCTTTGAGTCATGAAGGTATGAAATTCTCCGCACTTTTTCCTATGTCAAATAATGGACCCCTTTTCTACGTTTTCTAAATATCTATTAACAATTTGAGTGGAAATAAAGAAAAAACTATCATACCGGTGTGCTCAGAAAACGTACTACGAGTAACTTGGTATTTCTATCCCCTGCATGAATAGAAGCGAGAGCCTCTTCTTTATCGGATTAATACTGTCACCAAACGTTGAGTCATAATTGACGCTCCTGTGCGAACAGACCGGCGAATTCTGCCGCATCTAGCGCGGAACTTTCTGAGCTGCTGCGGATCTTCCACGCCGGTCTGTGGAAGCCTGAAAATGAAGATGGTTGGCACACTAGCCAACTAAGCACGAAAGCTTCGATCGTCTTCAAATCGCTGTTCTCCAAGAGCTTCTTACAGCTGTCCGAACACATGAAAGTACAGCGAGCCAAGACCCAGCTGTAGAGTGGATGTTGTGGTGTAGTTCAGGGCGAAACTAATTTTTTATTGATTTAGAGCCGCCGTACGTGGCCAAGGACAGTTGAAAACTAGGATCACACTACGGTTTGGAAACCTGCGACTTTTTTGACGATATGTGTGTTTTGCTTCGTCCAGAAGTTAGCAGTAACATGCAGCGTTCACAGTACGACTTTCATGGAGAAAATCAATGAGTAAAATTCCCTTTGAAATCAAAAATGACAGTTGCAAGAACCTTTCCCTTAGAGAGTCGATTCTTGGCTTTCACGGATGCCGATTCGTTCTTGTGCTCCTCCATACTGGATTGTTTCAATTTCAGGGCGCAATGGTGTATATATGTTTCACCAAAGGTCAAAATGCGATGCAAAACTCTTCCCCTTCAGCCCGGTAAGGTGAAAGGAGCCGTTTTCACACCTCAAGAAGCAGTTTTTGATCACAAGATAGACAAAAATGCAGCCATCTGGCGGACACTTTTCGAAAAGTCAGAGTCTCTGTAATAAAGGCATAAGCACTGTCGTGCCTTTTGTCGAGTATAGAAGCAATGTCAGCAACAGTTTTGCGTCGGCTGTTCCCAATCACGCGTGAAACGATGCAAAATCCTGTCGACATTGTGCGCGGACGGCGTTGGTGAACTGCATTACCAACTGTTTCTCGTCCTCTTTTAAATCAAATTATGTTTGTCATGCGTAAACTTGCAACTTCACGGTGTTGTCTTCGAACTGTGCCATGAGCCGTCTTAAAATAAGACTGTTTTACACCCTCTTTCGCCAGAAATTTGATTATAATAGGCTGCGATCTCTCGCTTTGACACCGCGATTGTGACACGCAACTTCCTTGTCGGTTTAATTCATGAACGAGTCATTTCTTCCCTAGATACAGAAGCCGCTTCCTTTTCCTTTCATCGCTCAGTGCATAAAGCCAAACTCCGGTTTATATTTGATTCACCTCAGTAAAATATAAAAAAACTTTAAATAAGAGAGTTACAAGACTCACTTCTGGACTCACGTCAAGAGTATCCGCTGCATGATCCGGTAGGGTGACAGGAACTGGTGGTTCCAGCTCCTCCTAGAAAACGTTAAGATGAACGTTTTACAGCAGCTTGGTCAAACATACCAAAAGAACACACTGTCAGCAAGTGTTTTATAATGAAAACAAAATTATTCTTGGTAATGGGCTCTGGCGGTGCGGTCATCGATAGATGCGGTGATGAGCAAGCAACATGAGCCGGCGCCGTTAGCCGAATTGCTGAACTCCACTCTGTGAAGTCACGGAAGTTGTGCAATTCGAGACAAGGATTTCTGGTCAGGTGACCAGTTTCTGGTCAGGTAACCCTGTTACTAACGGCGTCGAGCTCCTGCCCGAAGGGAAAAAATGATTGACTGTCTGCGACATGGCGAGACAAAAACTTATAGGATGTTTACTCCAGTTTACGCTCAATGCCCAAGAAGGGCTAAGAGTCGTGTTGCAATAAATTAAAACTAGTGAAGCTACAGAATGGCACAGACTCGAACTAGTTAGTTTCCTAATCTGTTTCGTCTGGTTTTCGGTTTTGTCCCCATCTCTCGTCCTGGCTGGTACCTATCGGCGTAAAAAATAACTTGTCGCAATTTATTAATTTTTCGGTCCCCTAGTTGCAGAATAGAACTTGTGGTGCTACAACAGAACATTTTTTGCGCTAAATTTATAACTCATGTAATTTTCAAAAATTTAGAGAGTTCAACAAAAATGAAACGTGGACCGCTTTTTAAGTTTTTAATTACTTTATTCAACTACTTACGTACATTATAGCGGTTTGATATATGATACACAGGAGTAATGGGTACAATTTTCGCAACCACAAACAGCGTAAGATTTCAGTAATAAAATGATTTCGACGAATGCACATGAAAAAGTCACTACGTAAGTAATATACTACGAGGACACTTGAACCAGAACACGAATATGTATTATGACTGACAAACACACACTCTTACACGTAATATTCTTTCAATATTCCACTGGTCAAATTACAGTCGTGTTCATATTTTATACTGCATCAAAACATTCAGTGTTAACATCAAAGCATTTCAGTTTTATGTAACCTTTCAAAATTCAAAATTTATTGCTTATTTACCCTTGAAAATAGATTTTTTTACATGGGAGTTTTTTTTCCTCCCTTTCAAAATTCAAAATTTATTGCTTGTTTATCCTTGAAAATAGATTTTATTACATGGGAGTTTTTTTCTCCCTTTCAAAAATTCAAAATTTAAGTAGTATATGACTTAGTGTAGGGATCACAGAATTTTGAAAATGTGCACACAATTCACTTTTCCCCATAGCACGTCATACGCAGTTTTAACTGTTTTTTTGACGTAAAATAAATAAATAAATGTTTCCAATAATGCGAGAATGTAAGCGCTGTTGTAGCACCACTAGTTTGAGAAAAAGAAACTGGGTAACAGCCAGTGTTCTCAAGAGAGGAAAAAGAAACATTCGCTTCATACATTGAAGCCATGAGTGACCATGGTTTTTCGTTGATTCAGTAAGATCTCAATATCGAATTTTGTTACTCGAACAAAATTGTCAGGAAAGTGAAACGGTTTCGAAACAACGTTCCTGGAAGAGTGCGGATGAAATCATTTTTAGAAAGCTTTCCCACACTGAAGGAACGTTTTACATCAAACATTAAAAGCAGTATGAGCATTCGGGCCAAAGCTCACAAAGAAAAAAAGAATCAACGAGCCTAAAGGAAAAAGTCTGTCTCGTGAGTAACTGGTTCAGTTGCAATCAACTGCTAATGAGTCATCTGCAAACGAAAATGCTCACGAATCACAGCCCGGTACTAGCCAATCATCCAAATCTGTCAGAACGATTACGAAGAGAAAGGTCCGAAAAACTTTTCAAGATTCCAGTAATGAAGGAGAGTTCGAAGAACGTATTCTTGGTGAAAGTTCAGGGGAAGATTAGGAATAGTTCACTAGAAGAGTTAACTCCCTCTATACGAGATGAAGATACCCATCAAAAACTCAAAAGAAATTAAATCAACAAAGGTGCATTTGTAGTTGTAAATTACGAAAATTCATATTTCCCAGGTACATCTGAAACTACTGATAAAAACGGAATGATAGCGAGTACCGTGACAAAAATCTGAATAATTGGAAGTTGACTCGAAAAAAAGATGCACTCTTCTACAAATAGGAGGAAATTACGGGAAGAATAAACCCCCGTTAAATTTCAAGCAAAAGAGCCACTTTGCTGGCCCAGAGTTAAATGGTGGTAATTAGGAAATATTTGCGTTTCGTATGTGTTAAATATAGTGTGTAGCTACTTTGTGAGTCTATAATTAATTTCCCCTATGTCCCATGAAAATCCCCTCAGTTTCCCTAGGCGCTGCAAAACACTATAATACAGTTTAAGTGAGCTACATTGCACAATGATATTTCTTGGCTTTCAAATGAACAGCTTACAAAGATGTGCAAAGTAATCTATCCCTATGAGTAATCTATCCCGAGAACGTTGTTATACTTTGCACCAAATTTATGAACGAAATATAGAAATTAAAATGATTTTCGATTACTTTTATGCTAATAATATTTCCCCATTGTTTTAACATCGTTTTCAAAAACCATTTTAAAAATTTGTACAACTTACATAAATAATAATAAATAAATTTTGTGAAACATACTTGTAAAACCATACTCGCCGAGACCGATGGCCGAATTCCTTAACTACACTCTGTGAAGTCACGGAGGTGAAGCAATTCGAGCCTCTGCGGGTTTCTGGAAGGATGAGTCATGGAACCTCGGAATCTAACGGCGCCCAGCCCCTGGCCCAAGGGTTAAAAGGCACTAACTTCGGCTGACGATAACTCACTTAATTGATGATTACTCCACGTTCGACGTCAATAAATGGCCGAGAACGTTGTTACGGACACGTACCAATTTAAACTGCTACAGAATGGCACAAACTTTCTTGTACTAGTTAGTATTCAAATTTCTTTGTTCTGGGCCAACTATACAATCTTGCCCCCATACTCTTGCCAGCTGCCATCTATCGCTGCCCTAGTACTTTTATTCACAATTTTCTCAATTTTTTCGATTTCCTAATGGCAGAATTGAAATACTACTCTAAGAATATTAAAGAAGAGTAAAACTTCGTCCTATAAGGGAATTTTCGATGAAAAATTTACAGCCGTTTTTAAGAAAATTGCGTTTCTGTAAATGCGAAATTTGAAACTCTTTTTCCCAATAAATCTTTTGAGTTTTCGAGAAACTTCATTGGAATTCATTTGAAGCTCTTCCATTCACAAATGCAAAAATGTATACAAATTTCTGGAAACGTACATGTTAAAGGCGTGAAACAATTTTAAAAAATACATGTGTAATTACAAAAAAATACAGCAAAATTAATTTTATGTCATCTTAAACGGTGCAAATAGCACTATCTGTACAAAACGTATGAAGAAAAAATTTGGAGCCGTTTTTGAGAACAAAAGAATAGAGCAATATGGCGTTTATGTCCTCTCATAGAGTACATTTGGTACTATCTCGATCAAAATTTTGGATCTGCTTTTAAGAAAATCTTGTATTTATAATTTTTTTTAATTGCACACATTGCACGCAATGTTGCGCGAAAACAACTAAAAATTTCAAAAGAATTTTCATGACTTTAATGAAAGAACTAATTATGGACAGCAAATTTCATTTGAAGAAAAAATCTCTATCTTCAATTTTATAGTTGTAGGAAGTCGCCGAAAAATTCAAACTTTTGCAATTTTTGAAAATTCAGAGTTTACAGGGAAAATCAGACCTATGCCACCTTTATAAGTGTGTCATTATTTTTACAAGAAATATAGAGTAAAAATGTGGAGCCATCTTTGAGGAAATTTTGAAAATGGCGCAAGGGCTTAATGAAAAGTTACCCCAAAAATTAATGTTTTTCAAAATCGCAGAGCGACTCAGGCCAGATCGACAGGAGTTTATGTAATTTGGAAATAATCATGCGCATTGTTTATGCGCTAGTGTTGTTCACATATACCAGACAGATGGACGTTTGCTGTCAATCAATTTTTCGGTATAAAGAACCCACAAAACATGGATTCTGACTGCACAACGTCTGGGTGGATTTTTTTCTAAATTTAGCAAACTGGATTTATACACTTCCTCGTTACCAGGCCCGACAATACGTTTTTCTGCCGAAAATTCGCCGTTTTTTCCTTCAACATTATATAACTTTCTCTCTACTGCGTAAACGGTAGCGAGAAAGTAAAAGAGGGGGTAAAGTAGTCTCGAATTACTACACTATCTACTTTTTGTTTAAATCTCTTATTTGTTGGTGAGGTCTAATGCTCTAATTCAATTTTAGGGGTTTCTTTCAGCTGCAACGAATCCATTTAAAGGTCTGAAAGGTGTTCGAAAATTTTAAAATGCTCGTATGGGGTACTATCATCCATTTTTATTTTATATATTTTTGAAAATATAAATATATATAAGTACATATTTTCCCATTTTAATTATAATAAATTCCCTTTTTTAAGTGCCATTCACCCTATTCTAACAAAAAATTGGAGCTATTTTTGAGAAAATTTTGAAAATGTCCTAGTGGCTTCCTGTACAGTACCCCCAAATTTGATTTGATTTCCTTCAAAATCGCAGAGCTTCTAGTCAGGTCAGATCGATCAGGGAATATCCATTTTGGAAAAAATTCTACAAATAGTTTTGTATTATTTTACGTCAAAAACAGTTAAAAACTGTAAGTGACGTGCTACGGGGAGAAGTAAATTCTGTATAGTCTTCATAAGTCTGTGATAACTATCCTAAGCCATATACTACTTGAACTTTGAATACACAAAGAAATGTGAGTTTTTGCAGGGATTGTTAACAAAAAATATTCGCTCCGAAGTAATAAAATATATTTCCAACGGTATATCAGCTACAAATTTGTGGCCTTATCCTTCATGTCTTTCGTGAAGGAATAATAATGCCTGTCGCGACAACATAAAGAACGATAATTTGAATAACTATATTTCCCACTGAATTCTAGAAGACGTGCACAGGTAATGAAGTTACATTTATGTCCAAAAATAAAACAAGGGACCATCTCAGCATTTGCTCAAAGGACCAGGGAAAATGGACGAAAAACCTGATGGAGACGGGGGTCATTGACCCAGAAGCTACGATACAATACTTGATACAAGTTTAGAAAAATAGTCTAAACGGTAAATAATGCATTATGTATCATTGTTAAAATTAATGTTACTTTTCTTGTGATGCTCAGTATAGTGTCTAATTGTATAAAAACAGTTACGCAGCAGAAACGATTTTACTTGGGATCTAAATCTTTCTATCGAATTTAATCGTTTAATGTCATCTGGAAATGTGTTGTAAAATAATGAGCATGTATTGTATGTGAATTTTTTGTAGTGAGCTGTTGATAGTCACCCAGTGGTGACTCGTGGTCATGCCATTAGGATGTGCAACGTTTTTCTTCTTTTTCCCACACTCTCTCTCCGTCTGTCTCTCTCTCACACACATATACATTACATGCATGCATTGACACACATTAACATTAATAATGACAATTAAACACAAATCATCTTATGACGTCTGATAGCATGCCGAACAATTCCATTCCATTGTTTCTTTTCAGCAATTTTTTTCTGTGGCTTTTTCATTGAAATCATTGATTTCTTACGTTTCATATTTTCAACGCTATTCATTGTTAGTTGCACAAACACCCTTGACAGAAAAAGAACTCTCTGATTTCGGTTTCTCAAAACACATTGAAACGTAGCCTAATACTTACGTTTACAAAATACACTAGGGGTTTGAATACTTCGGAATGGTTTTGTAATTGCAACTCACTTTAAAACACAAGAGAATACACATATATACAATTAAGATTTTTATGAATGCAACACTGCACAGCAATGCGTTCGCGTTTCGCGCGCTAGTATGAAAGATCATTTAAGTGGAGAGTTGTCTCACACTTTCTTCGTTCAATGTCATACTTACTTCTGTTAAAAAGTTGTGCTACTCGAGTGTTATATCTTCGAGACACGTCAAGGCTTTTCCCGAGATCGCCACTGCGCCTGCGCCGTAGAAGGAGCACCGCGCGGGGATTGCTCCAGTCCTCCATAAGCCACCGTTGTTCCCCCTCCTTCCCCTGCAGCCCCGCGGCAGCCTAGGACGCCGTTTCCTCGGTCGCATTTTCCCGAGTGTGCTCCCGCAGGCTTTCACGAAAGAAAGGCGGACGGACCGGCAATCGCAGCTTCCGAATGGCGCGTGTTTTGAAATACCATGTTTCGTAAATGCTCTGAGAGGCCTCGTATTCCCCTCTTGTTAAGAGATGTTTAAGAGAAATGGCACCGAATTAATGTGGGTGTACACATGCGAACGTGCGAATACCCACGAGCCGCCACTGTAGTCACCTGAAGAATATGATTACTATGCCGAGTGTTATAGTTAAAGACATCGACGTTTGCTGAAAATATATTCCCTCATTTAAGTCAGTTTTAACAAACACCACTGATTCGTAAATCAACAGACAATGTAATGGTAAAATTCCTCGATTAATAAAGAGATGCTTCCAAGAATCACGTGGGTGGGATTTACTTATGATCCGTACAATTCTTTCATGTAGCCTAAAAGTCTACAGGTATAAGATGTATTTCCCCAGAATATTATGCCACATCTCAGTCGGGAATGAACATTCGCGAAATATAAACAAAGCGCAGTATGAAGGCTGACTGAATTTGAAAGAATTCTGAACGCGTAGCATAATGAACTTAATTTTGAGTTCATTTCATTTAAATGGACGTTCCATTTGAGGTTTGACTCGAATTGATTACCTTCACATAAGTCAAAAATTTTGTTACCTTCACATAAATCAATCGCACACCATTAATTTTCAATGGAGTACAGAATTGTTTATTTGAAATGGAAAACTGCATTGAAAGTTTTCTTTTCGTTTACTATTAATTTGTTATTAAGGAACCAATTTGAAAATCTGATATTGCACTATTTACGGTTTTTTTATTGCAAAGAATACTCGTATCATCGGCAAAGAGAACTGATCTTCCGTTTTGAATCGCCGAGGGCATATCGCTTACGTATAGTACGAGGATAGGGCTTAAAATCGAGCCCTGCGGGACTCCACGTGCAATTGACAGAGTCGAAAAAGTGTACAGTGTATACATAATGTTCCATCATTCCAGTAAGGTATTTCTACGCACTCAGATCGTTGTTTAAGGTAGGAACATAGCCAGTCTAGAGCAACACAACGGATTCCATTTGAGGGTCATTTTGAAAGTAAAATGTTATGATCAATGACGTCAAAAGCTTTCAAAAGATCTAAAAATAATCCAATAGTTGCTTCGTTTTGATCCAGTGATGAGGCGTCATCACTAAGAAAAGAAAATATGGCTGTTTCCGTAGATTTTGATTTTCGAAAACCATGGTGGCAATCTGAAAATGCGTCGTGTTTACCGAGAAAGATTTCCATTCGTACGTTAAAAAGTATTTTTGAAAAAAAAGGAAAGAAATTGGTCCATCATTTTGAATTTTTTGGAGCCTTTTTCGAAGAGCGGCTTAATCTTAGCTGTTTTGAAAATATCAGGAAACGTCCCGATGCATAAGGATGCGTGAAATACGTGAGTTAACGGGTGTATAATGGCAGGCGCACAGGTCTTTAACAAACAATTCGGAAATTTATCTAAATCGGGCGAATATTAATTTTTTTAGTTTACCGATTATTTTGAGAATTTCGTAGGAAGAAGTTTCGGAAACGAACATCGTGTCTAAACTTTTTGGGGAAAGTCTGATGTTGAATTTTGTGGCTGAAGTTTCTTAGTTAGATCCAGAGGGGACTCTCGCTCATGGTATCCGACTTCACCCAATGAGCTTCAGACATCAGTTTGCGTCACAATATTAGCGAGAAATTTTAAATGCAGCCAGATACCAATATTATCACATCGTTACAAGACATTGAAAAAGATTTATGAAGCATTTCTTTTAAATATTGTTTCTTCTACGCATTCATTGTTATTTTCGGTTGGTTACGTTGAAAATTGTCACTTTGTACCACTTTCAAATTTTTTCTCAACACAACTCGCTCTCCATGCAACATGGCGGCCAGCGTCTGGACTGGCTTTTCAAACGAAGTGTCCGCGCTGTAGTCACGTGGTTCGTGACGCATACTGATAGAGCGCAGAACTAGCAAAAATCGGTGCCCCGGAGGATCGCGCCCATGTATTTACTCCATGGTGAGATCGGCAGCAATTGGTTATAGAGACCAGCCACTTTTTTTTAATTTGTTGCGTCATTGTTGATGCAACGCGCCTCTTAACCCTTGTTGGGCGTTGAGCGCTTTTTTCTGGAGTAATCCTCCGTTACTGTGTAATTATTACACTGAATAATTACTACATTTGTCAAGTCTCGTCACGTCACAGTCAGTCAGTGCCTTTTATCCCTTCATCCAGGGGCTCGACGCCGGGGCTCCTGGCCGGTCACCCAACCAGGAACCCGCGAGTCTCGAATTCGCTTAACCTTCTTGACTTTACGGAGCATAGTAAACGAATTCGGCTAGCGCCGCTGGCAAGTGAAATGAAAGCTGTTTCCGGATAGTTCACATCGCTATCGTTATATTTTAAAACAACATTCTCAACAAGGTTTCTAGTTGATTTCGTCGTATTTTTTATTATTTTCCACACTGCTTTTGTTTTATTTGAGTTCAAAATATCCTGATCGTGTTTCCTGATTTTAGGCTGCCTTATGGCTTTTCTTAACAATGACTTGCATTTTTTAAAGTAGAGGAGAAAATCTTGAGACACGTTATGTAGCTTAGAAATGAAAGAAAGAATTATTTTGTTTTTATATGATATACTAATCCCTTGTGTTATCCGAGAATTGTTTTTTCGTAAAATATTTAATTTTCTTTTTTGAAGAGGAAAGCAAGTGTTAAAATGAATTGAAAGCGTAAGGGGAAAAATAGAATTATATTATTCGTTTGTATCAACAGTATTATAAACCGCGTCCCATTGCTCCGGCAGCAAGTAATCAATGAATAATTTTATTTTACTTTTAGTGAACTATTCATACGTGTATTATTTATTGCGTCAACGTTCGCATTTCTTACAATGGTAAGAATTTGTGTATGATGATCATATGTGCATGATGATCCTAAATCTTGTTTCAATTTCATATCGAGTAGTAGTTTTGTTAATTATAATTATAATTTGATATAATATAATATTAATTATAATTATAATTTGATCGATTGTCTTCTTTGAATTTAGTGTGATTCGTGTAGGTACATTTATTGTAATATCTAAAGTGAAGGAATTAATTAAATTGAGAAACTGCTCTTTCTCGCAAGATTCGACCAGAAAATCAATGTTAAAATATCCGCATACAACAATGGATTCAAATGAGCGATTGATTTTGTTTAGTGATTTCTCCAGTTTTTCTACGAACAAAATATAATCTGCAGCTCTCTTTGTCGGAGGCCTGTAATAACATTTTTAGCGAAGGAAGATGTACAACAAATTCCAATAACTTTTCAAGAGAAAACACATTTAATTCTGTGAAGGAGATAGAATCGGTATTATTTCTAACAAGAACCCCCATATGTAAGACCTTTATGCGATTCCCTTTCTCTAGAATAAATAGCCTACGAGGTAAAAGTTGGGAATTTGGAGAATGCTAAGTTCATTAGGAGATAACCAATGTTCTGTAAAACAAAGAACAACCTTTTGATTTAAATCGCTCTGTAGAGCTGCCTGGATACACTGTTTTATTTGAAAGGGACTGAACATTACGGTATGTTTATATGCAGTATGTTTATCTCTTGTAAGTATTAAAGTACCTACACAGTTTTACAAGTACCTATACGGATAGTTTAGACTCTTGTGTTGTTCCCGGACGAACAGATGGACGGACATATGAACAGACGTTTTGAAGCAAGAAAAAAACAACACTTTTTCGGATTGAGGGGACCCCAAAAAGTGTATTTCCGCAACTTTGCATAACTTACTCTGTACTACGTATGTTACTCCATATATACGTACGTACACGATAAAGTAAAAATCTGTCATCAATACTCTAGTTGTAGGAAGATGCCGAAAAAATTTGTTCTTTTACAATTTTCCAAAAATCACGGATTTCAACGAAAATAAGATCTGCACCACTCTCTTAAGCGTCCTTTACCCTATCGTTTAAGCTTAGTTTTTTTCGGGGCTTCCTACATCTATAATATTTTAGATAGAGATTTTTTTCCTGAATGAAATATGTTCTAGAACAGATAAAGAGCTTTAAAGACAAATCTTGAAATGAGGTTATGTACAATTTTTCGAAAATAATAGTTATCGCGTTATTTTGCGTGAAATATCGGCAATTTTTAATTATTTCAAATAATATTTTTCTCAAAAATGGCTTCAGATTATTTCTTTAAATTTTCTGCTCATATGTATTAAAGCACGGTAAAAAAATTATCCTGGTCTTGAATTAAAAAATTTTAACATTTGAAATTACAAAAATTGAAGACAGATTTTTGTTTTAAATAAAATGTTCTAATTCCTTGACGGACATGCTGGATAAGAGTCCAAAATTTATTGCTGATTTATCCTTGGAAATAGATTTTATTACATCAGAACGGGTTTTTTCTTCAAAATTCAGGTAGTATATGGCTTAGTGTAGGGATCACAGAATTTTGAAAACGTGCACAATATTTACTTCTCCCCATAGCACATCATACAGTTTTTAACTGTTTTTGATATAAATAAATAAAAATCCTCTTTAAAAAGGTCATTACAATTACTTGAAAAAGAGTATTTTTCAAGTAATTTTATTGAAGTTAATGAAATGTTTGCTAGTTGCAAACACTTTTGCAGGTTCATATATTAGTAGAAGATTGTGAAGCAGTTACTTACAATGCGAGGAAGTATGTGCTGTTAAAGCACCACTAATTTGAGATAACTGACTACAGTCAATATCATGTTTCAATCATCTGAATCTGAAATCATAGACATTTGCTAATCCGAGTCGAGTGGCGATTTGAAGTTGCCGCATGACTAATAAAACTAATCCATATTATGTTATAATATAGTATATTCTATTATATTGTATTACATTGTGTTATTTGATATTGATGAAATCTCCAAAAACTGTATTACTTATACTTATGTATTATTAGTATATTTAATTTTTCGACTCATAATTTAAAACTAAAAGAGAATTTATATATTTGCGAATAAAAGTAAACTCTTTTCGTTTAAAATAAAAATGTAAAAATAATGCATCTATTAAAAAAAATAAAAAAAATTTGTCGCCTTTGTGCGGTGCTATGCAACGCAACACTCGCACTTGGCGCAACCTTGGCCGGGCAATAAGAGTTTTTCTCTCTAAAATTCGCCGTTTTACTCCAGTAGCAAAATAAAGCAGTATACGAGAATGTAAAAATCATGACTTATTTGAATTAGAATTAGAATAATAATTGTCATAAGTAATATCACGAGAAGTGCTGCGCGTAGCGAGGGGTGAATTTACCGGCTAGCACACTTAGTGTGAAATTTAGTGCGACTATTTCACGAATTAAGACATTACGTGATTCGATTTTTTTCCCCGTTTATCGTACAATCTGCTTTGAGCAAACATCCAGTAAATGTGATAATTATGATAGCAGATATCGTAGGCTTCCGCGGCCAGAGTCATGATCTGGGCTGTATTGCGATACAGCCCTGAAGAGGACCGCGATATGTCGGTCGAAACGTCGGCACCCCAGCCTTCGACGCGGCGGCGTCACCCGGACAGCCCAGATCAATTATGATAGTAATTAGAAACTATAAACTAGAAATCTTCTTCAGGAAGGTTGTTCGAAACGGAAGGGCAGTTCCATAATATATCTTTTGAGTCGGTGTTCTTCCTCACTATTGTCCAGTAAATTTATGGCTGATGGATTTGGATGTTTGTTTAACCGTTCTTGGTAGGTAGTGCTACGATGGGTGATTTCTTCATATATTGTTGGTATCTTAAGGTCTCGATGTAGTGTGTCATTTGCCACGTACCATGGTGCATTGGCTAATCTTCGAATACATTTTGACTCGAACCTTCTAAGTATCTCTATGTTCGATTTGCTGGCAGATCCCCATAGTTGTATTCTGTAGCTCCAAATTGGCCTGATGATTGCATTGTAAAGAAGTACTTTATTATTTACGGAAAGACTTGAGTGGTGGTTGATGAGCCATGATAATTGGGAGAACCTGATTTTTGCTTCTTTCTTCTTTGCGGATATGTGATTCCTCCATGTTAACCTTTTGTCCATGTGAAATCCTAAGTATTTAACACAGGATACTTGTGCTAGCTCAACATTGTTTAACGGGACTTTAGGACACACTTTTTTGCAACGGGTAAATATGATGTTTTTAGATTTGGAGGCGTTCGCTTGTATTTGCCATCTTTGTAACCAGTGGTCTAGTTGGTTCAGGTGTTCTTGCAGATTTAATGAAGCTTGTTGTGTGTCTTCGTGCACTGCAGGAATTGCTGTGTCGTCCGCAAAAGTCGCCGAAGTAGTATTTGCATTCATAGGCAGATCATATGAGTATATAAGGTACAAAGTGGGACCAAGTACACTGCCTTGAGGGACTCCTGACTTAAGATGGAAGGATGATAGTTCTTCTTGTTTAATCTGGAAGTAGCGATTAGATAGGAATGATTTCATCAAAATGTAGTACGGATGGGGCAAAGTGAATTTAATTTTATACAGAAATCCTTCGTGCCATACTTTGTCAAATGCTTGTTGTATGTCAAGAAACACTGCTGCGCAGTAGCTTTTTCTTTCGAGGCATTGAGTAATAACTTCAACAACTCGGTGCACTTTTTCGACTGTTGATTGTTGTTCTCTAAATCCAAACTGATGTTCTGGGATTATTTCTTGAAGTAGAGGTTTTAAACGTTGGAGTAGGATTTTTTCAAAAACCTTTGATAAAATTGGAAGCAAGCTTATTGGGCGATAAGATACTACATCGTTGGGTGATTTGCCTGGCTTTGGTATTGCTATGATCTGGGCTATCGTCCATTGTCCTGGGAAATGATTGCATCGGAGAATTGCATTGAAAAGCGAGGTGATAAATTCTATAACAGTGATAATTCCTGCAAGACTTTGCCTGTGATTAGATCATAACCTGGGTTTTTATTTGGATTTATAAAGCGCTGAATAGTTGTTTTAACTTCATTGGTGGAAAAAGATTGCGTTGGAAGTGATAATTGACAAGGAGCGTCATTTTATCGAAGCACTTCTTCCTCATCTGCATTGTTCCGCGGAGTTACTGGTTCAAATACCGAAGAAAAATGTTCTGCAAGTCGTTCAATCTTCTCTGTTGCACTTCTTGCCCAGGTTCCATTTTTCTTTCTTATTGGAGGCATTTGAATTTGTGGACGTTTATTTTTCTTAGTAGCTCTCCAGATCGAATAATTTGTTACTGCGGTTGCTGGTAGTGACTGTACATATTGTGCAAAAGATTCATTTCAATGTATCAATAGCTGCTTCAGCTACCTGGAGGCTCTGTTTAGATTTGCTCTGTCTTCAGCGTGCCTGGTTGTCATCCAGATACGTCGTAATCGCCGTTTATCTCTGATTTTTTCTCTAACGTTTATAGGTATTGTCGATTTCTTGATCCAAAACTTCTGAGTTTACGGTCAGAATTACAGGGGAGTGATCTGACGACATGTGATTTGGTTCTATACACATTTTGTCTACTGAAATACCATTAGTAATGTAGAAATCCAGAAGGTCCGGTATTTTGCTTCTGTCAGCGGGCCAGTAAGTCGGTTCTCCAGTAGACACTACCGTAAGATTATTTCTAAGAACACAGTTATATAGGCGTCTTCCTTTCGATGTATTTAGTCTTGAGCCCCAATGCACATTGTTTGCATTGTAGTCGCCACCAACAATGAATCTTGACCCAACATTGTTGAAGAATGCTTCATACATTGCCTGATACATTATGCCTAGGTGGACAGTATACTGCTGTTATGATGATTGGCCCGCATAGATCTTGAAGTTGGACAGAAGTTGCCTGTCTGTATTCATAGTTGTATTCTTTTAGTTCATGATGTTTCATTTTGTTCCGTATAATAATGGCAGTTCCTCCGTTAGCAGTGCCATCCGGGTGTTGTGTATTATAGGTCACGTATCCGGGGATTGAGAAATACGACCTCTTGGTAAAATGAGTTTCGCTAATTATCATGATGTCAATTTTATAATTCTGTAGAAATAAAATTAATTCTTGTTTGTGCTGTAAGGGGACATTTGCATTCCATGTTGCTAACTTGTAATACCATGACGACTTGTAAAGATTCAATTTATTTTAGAGATAAGAATCGTGAGTAAATTTAGAACTGAACTTATCTGCTCTGCTTGTTGTTTTAGTATTTTTTCAAATCTTGAAAATGATTCTTGTATTATATTTCCGATGTCTGCTGGTTGGTTTGTTACTGCGCGGGCGTAGGATTGAGCATTTTTTATTCGGGTGTGAGTATAAATACGTGAGGTTTCCAAGTTGCTTTCTGGGTAAGTTTTTAATCCAGGATATTCATCCATATCTGGCTTGTATTGACCTTGTATAGTATTACTTGAGTGGATTTTCCGTCGATCACTTGTTGGGTACGATCATTTGATAAGTTCTTGGTAGACCCTACAGTCTTTGTAGGTTGCTGGATGACCCTCGTCGCAAAGTGCACATTTTGGTTTTGTACGGATATCTTTCTTGCACATTTCAGTGAGATGTTCTTCTCCACACTTCACACATCTAGGACGTCGTTCGCACGACTCTAGTTGTACAGTTGGCAACTGTAGCATTGCACACTTTCTTTTTTTTTATACGGTGGTTCGAATTTGACTTAGGCGTGCATTAGTTTAGTAATTTTGTAGATATCTGCATTGTTCCGTTGTGGTTCTAAGTCAACATAGAAAAGGCATGTTGGGTTTTTTGTCACTCTGTGACGAATGTTGTGAATATTTCTGACTTGATGATCTAATTCCTCTAGTTCATTTTTAATGCTCTCTGTTTCAACAGATGGATGTACGTGCCTGAGGACTACACGAAATGCTCTCTCTTTTTGAATTGATACGTATGGTACATTGCCTTTTTTTCATTTAAGAATTTTATGATTGCTCTGTAGCTTTTTATTGTCTCTGGGTTGACTATCACTTCATTGTTATACATTTTGTACGTAAATGTATTTTCTTCGATGCCTTCTCGTAGAGATTGTGTGAACGAGGGCACATTTATGACATTTGGGATAAATATAGGTGGCGGTTTTGTTTGGGGGGTATTTTCAGTCGTACCGTTCACTTGCTGCAATTCTTCAGTGTTGTTGGAGTTGTTTTCAGCGCTTTGTAACGCTTCGAACCTGTTACTTTGTTTTATCTCACTCGTATTTGACACTTGCAGAGCAGTTGCTATGCCACCACTGTTTCGGCGCTTACGCTTAGCAGAGCGAACAACTTGCCATTCTGGTAAGGGATCGGAATTACACTGTACCTGGTCTCCTGATGTCGTAGACATTACGCTGCTCTCCGTGCCAGGTGGTTGTAGCATTTCGGTATCCCCAACTTGTGGTGAATGAGTGGTGGAATATTGCATCAATTGTTTAAAGCGTTGTACCTTAAGCTGGGATTCTTGGAGCTCCTGCTGCAATTGTTCTATTTGCCGCTGATATTGCTCATTTAACTGATGTCGTTGTTGAAGGTATTCAGCCAGATGCACTTCGAGGTCGTTTTCGTTGCACGGCTGCCCTTGCTCTATCTTACGACCCCGTTACCGAGCCGGGGCCGGAGACTTCACCCAGATCGAAAGCGACACCTACCACTAACACACTTCACTCACATTGAGAAATGAATTAATGATAATGAGATTTTAATTCGCTGTTGTTTATATTAGAAGTAACTTCTCACATTCGCAACGAAAGTGCACACCCATAGACTCACTGTCTCTACTAAAAGTGGAACGGAGCGGAGCACGATGTCAACCGGTCGGTTGCTGTCGCGAGACTACGTGATTCGAATGGATAATTAAAATCACAGGCATGACAAAAAAGAGAAATACTACTCAAAATTGCAACTGGAATATGTGAAACTTTAATTCAGCTCCGAGTTATCACTGCCTCCTTGAATAACTTATAATCAAGTAAAATATGAATAACAGTTTAATGCAGAAAATGATTTTAAATAAGTTTCGATTTTATGGTAATAAAACTAAAAAAAAGCATAACAAAGCTACTTACAAGAACATTTATTAAAAACACAATTATTAAAGTTGTAGGAAGTTGAGTTTTATATGTCTTGCTATTACATGGAACTATTTGAAATGGAAGATGTACAAGCTGAATTAGCAGCGGGATTTGTCAATTTCGAATGGATTGAACAGACGTGTGTACTCATTAAAGTATTTTTCTGAATAATTGTGGTTGTAACATTTCACATAGTTTTGATAGCATATTCTTTGTACTTTTCAGCACCTAATCTTCGCATATTAATTGCCTAAAAATGTGCAATTTCTTCATTTGTAGTTTGTGCTGTCCATTTGTATTTTCTTTCTTCACAAAATTCCTGAAATTGCTTCCAAACACTTTCTCTGTTTCTTTTGTTTTTCGTCACTGCATCTTTAATAATTAAATAATAGATTCTGCTTCAGATTTTTAAACATTAACAAAACTACACATTTTAATATATTGATACTCACAAGCTATTATGGTCCTTAATTAATATCTTTATCTTAAAAAGGTAAACAAAGTGATAATCACATGGCGATAGACATCTGGGATTGGTTGAATTAGAATAGCTTGCTTAGCATTGGTTACTTACGGCGCTGACAGACATGAGTGAAATAGTCAAAATAAAAACACCCTTTATTCATACTCCCTTCATTAGTTTGGCTTAACTTCACCTCTAAAGCCCACTCTCACATCAACATAAAATATTGGTTCATTAAAAAAGACCTTGCTGAAATACTTTTTGCTAACCCTTTGCTAGCTCTTTGGCCTTGTAACAATCTAAGATCCCCACGAACAATTTAGATGCAAAGAACAAACATAACAAGGAATTGCATGAGTAGGAGATGGAAAAACAGAAGAAAGCGGTGTCGCGCACTAATAATTTTTTTATAAATTAAAGAAGACGCGACAAAATCCCGATTTGGACAGTACGAATCAATATAGCATTTATTCAGAGGAACATTTCAAAAGTTATCCGAAGCAAATCGCATCAGGGGTTTAAAAGATATGAGTGATTTTGAAAGTACACTTTTGACGATATAACTAGAAATTTACAGCCATTGTTATCATAAGAAAGGTAATGTAAAGATGTTCCTAAAAATTAAGAGAACGCGTACAGCGATTGAAATGAAACTTTCGGGATTAACAAAGGAAATCACGCGGAAAATTATGACATTACTCGCAACTCTGAAAAATATCGAGGAGCTGCAGTAGAGATGCAAATTGAAATTGTATATTTGGAAGTTTTACGAGAGAACAATGATGCGTCGCGAGCGACGGAAATTAGGCAATTTTGGCGTTAATAAACATTAGGAAATCGTAAAAGAAATAGTAATTTGATGTAAATTGATAATTAAAAGTAGTAATAAAGAGAAATAGCCTGGAAAGGACAGAATTAAGTAAAATGGTATGATATTTTTGGTAAAGACACGTAAGCGATCGGTAAATGTTCCAGAAAAAAAAGTGGAAGACACAACGCAACAATGACCAGAGGATGATGTGTGGCGAGCTCGAAGTCAGACGTGGGGAAGAACGCTCCGAAAAGAGATAAAATTTTAGTATGCAATTGTGCGAGAAACACGGTGAACATGAATGGATATAGTGAGTTTAGGCAATGATGTTCGTAATAACAATGCGTAACGCGGAAATATTTTATGTGTCGCAGTATATTCAATAATAGGACATTTTGGAGGAAATATAGCATGCGATAGACAGATAATCGCGTTGCTAGTTGCGTAATGGAAATAGGATGATATAGAGGAATGAAAGGACATGCTAAGAAGATATTAGCGAGTTCAAGAAATTTTTGGTAATGTGTGGGGTGATGGAGAAATGCTGCAGGAGGATGGATTTGGAGGATGCTGCGTAATATACAGCGAGGACGGCGCGCAACAATGGTTTGCTGCGGATTACAGCGTTTTCGGCAAAAGGGAAGTTCATGAAACTTTGTTGTTGTTTTTTTTTTTTTGTTATAAAATTCACATTTTGAAGGAGAAGAAATATTAAAATTAGCTTCTGTACAAGATCAAGTTCTGTCTTAACGTAAAATAGATTCAATAGATATACAGGCAGAACGCGCAATCGGGTGTGAGTTTATTTATAATTGTCAGTATGAATGGAAATATTTTGGATTTTGTGTCATGTAATTTAAGTGTATTATATCGTTGATGTGTTTATGTGTTTACTTTGTTTTGTCGTTAAGTGTTTTATGTGAGTCATGGGAGAGCAACGACCTCAGTTTATATATATTTCAACTGAAATAACGAATTAGCACAGGAATTAAAGAAAATAAATAACGGCGAACATCACTTGGTTCGAATTTAATTAAACGTAGTTTAATTGTTGCATGCAGCTAGTTAATGACCTACGCCCACGTGCCCAAATAGTTGTTAGATCCTGTACAGGTCAGCCACAACCTCACACCCAGATTTTATGTGTAAGTAAGAGAATATCGGAGGTTCTGGTGGAGCAGCTAGTCGACGGACAACCTTGGAGGTGGAAGCTGAGTATAACCAGGACAATTGATAAGAGCGGGTTTTCGTTATTATATTGGCGTTGTAACGCCGGACGATTATAAAGATTATAGTTGATTTAGAGCAGGTAGTGGTTCATTACATATTTTGGTGCGCCCAACGAGGGGCGATTATAGTTGTTTTATAAGAGGAGGACGGTTCATTACAGCCTCTATATCAGATTTGCATTGCCTATTGTACATTCATAGGCTGGAAACCAAATTAGCCTAATTTTGATTTCAGTACTGTGAGCATCTGCTATTTTTTGTCTATGTAGATTTATTAAAGAAGATATTTTTTAAAGTATTAAGATTTTCCAAACATCTAAGCGAGTCTGAAAAATTGATATAGGACTACTTCTGTAACCAATCTGAATTATACATTCTACTGATTTAACAATTGCTTTACTGTCTGCAGTAAAAATAGAAGTAGAACACACAACTGTCTATCACCAACTTAAAATAATCAAACATTAGAGTATAAAATTGTATAGGAAAATTTAAAATTATCCATAGGACTTCACACAACAAATCTGACTTGACTTTCCTTATTTTCATTTGAATTTCTTTTGGATCCATCGATAAAAATATAAACAATTTCATTACTGTCAGGAAATACTTTTTCAAACTCACTTTTAGACAAGCACAATTCAATCTTTTTCTGCTTTTATAATCTCTATTACGTTTATATAAAAAAAAATTAAAGGGTCCAGATAATGATAATGATTATCATTAGGGAATTAATTTCA
Source organism: Teleogryllus occipitalis (assembly GCA_011170035.1). NCBI lineage: Eukaryota > Metazoa > Arthropoda > Insecta > Orthoptera > Gryllidae > Teleogryllus > Teleogryllus occipitalis. Next base: position 209,613 of record BLKR01014771.1, on the reverse strand, counting down.
ATGTAATTTCATGGTTTTTACAGGAACTAGATACCCGCATTCAAGTATATTTTTTAGAGCTTACGAGACATTCTGAATGAATTATAACTATTTTTGTTTGATATATTTTTACATATTTTACCTATTCTGACTCATTTCTTACATATTTCGCTATATGTTATGCTACTGCACTTCAATTACCACCATATAGCTGCCATGAATTGTCAATCACACACGCACACTTACTGCGTATTTGCGAGTCTGGGATGAGCGGGTTTATGTAAAAAAGTAATTTCAACCACGTGCTCGCTCATGTTTCAAACAGAAAATTCGCTACTCGATCGTAAACTAACAAATATTTTTTAAAGAATGTTGTCTTATCGAGTTGTTCAATTTGGAGAGTGGGATATATACCCTTTAATCCCCTCCCCTGGGATCCATCACTTGCTATACGGTACTACTATTCACTTGTACACCAGCTCCTCGTAAACATTGCAATATATACTATGAATGTATTTTATATTTCGAATAAAATTCTTATTTGTGGTGAAGTCTAGTGTACAATTACTTCAGTAGAGATAGAACCTACTTTCAGCCACTCCAAATCCTTAAGAACTGATCGGCGATGTTCTATGATAGGAAAATGCTTATAAAGAACAATTTTAAATACAATAATGAATTTTTGTTTTACATATTTTCTATTTTTTCTTATATGTTTTGAAAAAAATAAGTACATATTTTTTATATTTTATTACAATAAATTCTGTTCCCTAATTATATTGAGTTTTGCAGTGAGTTTTGCAAATACCATAAATTTTGATAGCATTCTACCATCAGAGACTTCCTAAAATTATTCACATATACAAAATGTTCTTCATCTGTCACTAACGATTCTAAATTAAATATTCATTTATTATTTTCTCTGCATCCCATTGATGTTGGTAAACTTAAATTCTGAATCTTCTGCAATTTTTCCAAATATTGTCAACATGGTAATATTAAAAATTCCCTGTTCTCAATTCTAGATTAAATTAACAATTTATACAATAACAAACGGCACTTTGGATTACTCTCTGGATTGGAATTTAATAGTAAATTACATTTTTAAGGGGCTACTTCTAGTCCTCTACCATAGTGAGAAATGTTTTGTCTCAATTTCCAATTTTGCATCTTGATTCATAATATTATTGCCACCAGATACACACTCATGTCACCTGCAAATTGCAAAATCTTTGTTGTTTTATTTAATATTCTAGTATAAATACTGAATAAAGCAAAAGCCTTAAAACGCTTCCTTGAGGTAAACCTTTGGTAATTTTCTATTCAATAAGTTCAGTTTTAATACAAAAACTTCACTGCGATCAATATCGATATGTGATATAATAATTTAGAACAAAGTTCACAATACATTTTTGCATTTTTAACTGCATCAAATCATCAATGGGATGGCAGTCATAAATTCCTTTAATGTCCAAAAATATAGCCAAAAAGTCTCCTAATCTATGATGAACATCCACAGAAATAATATCCAAGTTATTAGTAAAGAACTTTCCCTTATGAAAACCAAACTGGGAGTTCGCTAGTAATCTATTAATTTTCAAACACCATTGTAGTCTTTCTTTAATCATCTTCTCCGTGATTTTTACTCATAGGTTGCTAATGAAAGGAGTCTCACCTTATCAGAGGTATTCTTTGGTATAAATATTACTAAATAATTTTTCCACTTCTTTGGAATTGATATTACTAAACAATTATTGAAGTAATATCAATGCATATATCTAGAAAAACTCTTCTACAGAAGTCAGGTAACTTAGTTACACCCAAATCTATCTAGTCCACAAGCAAAAACTAATTTGGTATTGTCAATTACAAATTCCGGTTCCACAACTGAAAAAAGATTTTCCAAAAATGAATACTCCACTTCACTATCACTAATATCATGTCTACTCTTTAAAGTGTAAATTGTGATTTCAATTGGAGGGTAAAAATTTGCAATAATTTCTCTCATAATCTGCTCCCATTTTCTATGACCTCCACTTGATCTTGGACTATTAATGCTACATTTACACATTTTTAAACATTTTTATGAAATTTTAGGAGTCTACAATATTGGTGTTTGGTGTGGTGGTTTCGTAATTTGTCCTCCAATATTCTGCTTTCTCTTTATTTAGTTTTAACTGACAAAGCTTCTGTTTTTTTGGCATCTAAAAATCTTTCCCGACTAAAACTAAATAAACTGATTTGAAGGCAGCCTTGCGCAATCCTACAGCATTTTGCATTTCTCATTCCACCAGAAACATTTAGCTTTGTCTTCGAGAAAGACATTTATTTGTACTAAGCAGAGATTGCGATCTAATGATATTTTCAATTTCCAGTAGTGATCCTCTGATTCGTCAAAGAAAATTTTTTTTTTTTTTTTTTTTTAGTTATTTAAGGTCGCATCAACAGCTAGGTCATTAGCGACCACTATTGGCATTAACGTTATGGTAACTATGAGGGTGAAACGAAATGGTGATGATAGGGGTGAAAGGACGAACACTAATACAAAATGTTGGACATGTTTGAAATGTTGGACAGATATTAAAATATATGGACACGGGAAAGTGATTGCTACTTCCCTTATCTTCTAAAACAGGCAAATTGCTATTTAAAGCCAAATTAGGAGATATGAAAATAAAATCAAAATTTCAATAAGAAATACACTTATATGACATAGTCAGCATCGTATATGACGTAGTCAGATACTTATTATTTAATAAAAGCTCTTTGAAATCTAAATTATCTACAATTAAATTACTAATACAGCAACTTTTAGAACTACATCAAATATGATGAGAATTAAGATCCCCAGCAATAATAAAATGATTTTAATTGTGTGGTTTAATTGCAAAGGTAAAATGATTCCATTCCATCAAACTGAAATTTGTATTAGAACATCTCACAATTAACATTGCCCCAAAATTAGGACCAACTACTTCCGAACCCGTTTCCAAAGGCAGAGATAGAGATGGAGTTTGAGATAGAGTATGTATGTATTTTGCGTTTTGTATTACAAATTATTCTGTTCCCTAGTGATGATGACTTACAACTGACTTACAACATGAATCATTCATATGGTTTCAAAAGAAGCCAATAGATGGCAGTGGAATGGAAGAGATTCTCCCCTTTTTGTGTGGAGTGAGTTAAAAATAGGAAAGAGAAGTATTTGGTTAACTGGAATTTTATCAAAGTCCCACTAGCTCATTTGAACAGGTAATATTGTTTTTAAGAGGATAGGAATTTTGATCAACCTAAACTCAGAAGTTAGTTGTTCAAGAATATACCCTGGTGTATCGAAAGGATTGTAATCTTGTATTGGTTCATTTTAATAATGCTGAAGAATGCTGCTTGAATAATGCATCCTACTTTTAAGTACAACCTCAGCCCTTTTGACGACAGCGCTCTCTTTATATGATATACTCTTCTCAGTGCGCACGTTTACACAAGAGCAAAGAAAGAAAAATATAATTCCTTTTTCACTGATGGCGTTTCAAAGTTTGAATGGAAGTCAACGATAGCATTTCAAAGAGATAGCCTTGTGAGTAAAACAAATCAGAAGTTATCATACAGGTGATAACGTGGAATCAATATTTCAAAGACTGTTTCCTTACTCACAAGTGCTAATGTATATTTTTAATTTAGAATAAAAATGTGAATAATTTTAATTATGAATTTTTGACAATAATTCCTTTTAAATGTAATTTTCGGGACTTGGGTATAACAGTCAGTCCGATATGCTAACCGTTACACTATCGCCGCTGCAGGTATGTATTTTCATGTTTGTTCATCTTAATACGTAAAGAGCTAAGTTGTAAAGCTCCCAGGCCACTATTACAGAGAGGGTCATTTGAGAGTTTACAGGGAGACACAATTTTTCAATTGACTCCCTTTCCCTACATTCTTCCAGAGGATAAATCATTCCATATATGGTACTCCTTGGGTATATTCTTTAATTGTTGAAAATTGTGTTTAGTTACATTTCTTTTAAAGCATGTATGCAATGGTGAGTTCTACTACAATTTACATTGGAACATCATAATAAAACTATCGATTTAGTCATTTCAAATGAACATGGAACATTGGTTTTGTTATTTTATTAGTTTCTTGACCTTTAACATATTTTGAAACAAAATAGTATCTTCACTGTTCACAACACTCAAAACATTCATAAAGATGTAATAGCAACACATAGTGGTAAAGTGTAAATTTTTTATTACAGTTTCAAACATGAAAAACTGTTTTCCTGTCTGGTTCTCTGCTATCATTTCAAAAATAGAAAAGACCATCATGCCAAAACAATCGTGAACAGAAATTCCCAGTTGTTTCAACTAAGAGTTAAGTTATGTAATACTTAACTCTTAGTTGTAACTTAAATTTACTTAAGAGTTAAGTGCAACTTACTTCTCCTTACTCAAATGTTATTTCCTAGGCTTCTTATATCTTCCAAACACTACATCTATTTTATCTAGATGTTTGCACATTACCTTAACGCATTCGATTTAACATTAAACAGAATAGTAAGGCTTCCACCTTTTGCTAATATGCAATTAACTTGATTCTCAATTCTTCAGCCAGTAAAACTAACTCAAAGACCTATAACTAGATTTCCAATTTTTGTACAATCCACCTCTGCCTTTCTATCTAAATGTTCGGTAATGAAAATCTTATACTGAAACATTTAACATTTGAATTCTTTCCCTTCTCCCCCACTGAAGATACCAAGATTCCACTGAATTATGTTTTATTGGTATGTTGTTTAGGCCAATTAACATTTTCTCTTTATAATTCAAATTAATGAATTGCATGTTTCAAAAATAAAGTTTGTCTATTATCCTGGAATTTAACTATAATTAATTGATGGGAATAATTTACAATTAAAATGGGAAAACTATTAATGAAAAATATATTAATTATATGTTCTATTCCAAAAAGCATTAAACTAATCAATTTTCATAATTTTTTTAAGTTTACCTCTACATCTGGAACAAAAAAGCCAAAATTCCAGAAAACAAAAAATAATTATACTTACATCTGTGAGCTCTGGTTCCACATTTTCAGTTTCAACTGCTTCATTCAGTTCAAAGACCTGCACAAGAAATTGCAGAATGTCATACAAATTTCAATATCAGATTTTCATGTCAGTCTTGCGATAGAAGGAATCATGAATTTGTGTCTCTCTGTTATTTTACCTATTTATATCTTATAGCATGTATTTCTTTGCACAGGAAGAAATAATCATCATCACCACCATCACCAAAAACAATTATTCTTTTCAAACAATTATTTTGAATGACCAATATTTATTAATATCAAATAACACATATTTTAGATCACCTCAATACATTACAATATTTTTTACTAACAATGTATCAGTCACAAATTTGTGACCTTTTTCAAGTCTCTTGGTATTTTGTTGCCCATTCAATGACAAAAATTAAAATTTGTTCAATTAAAACATCTTTACAGATTGAGCAATTATTTACGACTTAGTCTGTATGGTCATTCACACATGGTCTCAGTACATATGGATGGATATTGAAATATTTCAATTTACTAGACTGAACAGACAACATAAGTACCTTAGACTTGGAGGTCATAAATACTTGACAGACATGTTAATATAAAGTGTTGTAATGTAACAAGGTGATGTAAAATAAGTGTTACGTTTTTGTATGTTAATAAATATTGGTCGCTCAAACTAAATGTTTCAATTTTATAATAGATGTAGAGTACACAACTTCATTATAAAAACATATTTCATTATCTTATTTACTATCAGCTAGAAATTGATAAAATCTGTTTTAGTATTATTATAAAAACAGCATTTGTATTGCTGTTAACTATAGCTCTGGATTGCTGTTAACTGTAGCTATAACCATTGGGAGGCAGGGCATTTTAATGGAATACTTTGGAATGCAAAGTTGTCTAAACAAGATGGATACTGTCAACAAGGCTGATCAAAACAAGGAAACACAAACAAAAATCCACAATTAGATATTGACACAGTTATTTGACAACATGATTTACACATTCCTAGTTTTTATTAGAAGCCATCATAAATAGTGTTTCTTTAGAAGCAATCATTCTGGGTTTAAAAACTGTTTGTTTCTTGTTATTTTTTAAAGATATGCAGGTGTCTACCAATTGAATCAGTGATTTGAAAAAGGAAATTAGACCTTGTTCCATTGTTCTAAATAGATCTACACAGAAGTTGTAGAACTAGTCATTATTGATTTTTGGGGTGACACTGTAACTTCAAATTTGCATTTCAATGATGAACAGACACGTTTTTATACCTTGGACATATTTCCTTTATAAAATAATTATAAAATTTTTAAATTTTTTTAAAATTTCTTAATTTTTGGACTTATGAAACAATATAATCATAGAATAAATATATAATGATGTGAATTAACATATGGTGCTACATGGATACGAAAAATACTCTTACTAAATTAATAATATCATCTACTCATCGATTTTAACTTGAGTCTGTGGCTATGTCAAAACTTTCTGTTAGAAATAGAGATATTCATGTGGGATGTATTTTACAATTTTTTGAACATTGGTTATTTTCTTTCCACTGATTGGAAGAACAGCTGATACATAAAGACATTCTTGAAAGGCAAATTTGGACAAGCCTTCCTTTTTGCCAACATGAAGGAGTAGTTGATAACTCCCTCAATATATGTACTCACTTGCCACAAGGTAACCAAAATATTCTCTATCGTACGTTAGCTGCTTTACTTGAATAGAGTTACACCAAGCTAACAATGAGGACTGCCAGGATGAGCAAGAGACTTGGTTGCCTTCTTAAAATAGTTTGGCCAGTTTTGAAGTCTATGATGTCCTCAGTGCCTATCACAGGTGTGAAGAATTTAGATATTTCCTAGCTGATAATATGAGTTCTTCTGTATGAGGATCAAAAACTAGTCCTGGACATCTTTCTCTTTTCCAAATATTCAAATTTTTAGTCAGTAACAGAACACATACTTTAAGCTGCACACATTTTTACACTTGTCTAAAGCTTAAACAACAACAACAACAACAACAACAACAACAACAACAACACAACAACAAAGAAAATGTGTACCTCAATTCTTTTTATGAAAAAAGGGGACTTATTTGCCTTTTAAAATCACCAATTCAATTATGTTTGCAAAACTCCTGAAAAAAATTAGAAACTGATATTACATAAACAACATTACAAATTCAAGAGTTGTATGTTCCTTCTTATTATTGCATTGTATAAAAATGTGGCTAACAATGCATGAATAATTATGCTTGAAAAGAGATGAACTGGGAAGGCTATACTTCACATTCATTATGTCACTGTTATGAAAAAAATATCTATAGATTTTCAAAAATGGACAACAGAATTGTACCATGAAGGAGATTATTTTTTAAAGGAAATAAATTATTTCTTTCCTGAGCTATAATTGAAACTTTTTTTTATTAAATCTTTGCTTCAAATTAGACATACTTCCTTTTGTACTGTTTTAGGAGTTAAAAATTTAGTACAAAGAAGTTTTTGTAGCTGTATAGAATAATACAATATGCAATATAATAATAAATAGATGATATAGTAATACACAAAATATAATCTAGATTCATGCTCTTGGGCATTATTGACATACATAACATAATTAAAAAAATAGTTCAGCCATCAAAATTCCTCTTTGGGCTATCTCCTGTTCTATGTACACATGCCCGTTTTTAAAACTGATTTACTTTCCTTTAGAGGTGCTCTCTCATTTGTCTTAAAGCTTTGAAATAAAAAAACAGCATTCTTTTTTCCCACACACTCCTGGAATATTAACCACGCAATTACATTTCAATAATCAGAATTTTACAAGAAAAGTATTTAGTGAATTAAATGTATAAATTACGTTACATTGTGCAACTGTGTATATAATGCATTCTGGCATATTCAACCGAATAAAAGGTTTAGCTTAAAGGAACTTGAGAGTGTCCTTTAAAACAATGGTCACCAACCAGTGCTCTGAGGACCACTAGTGCCAGAAGAAAATATTAGTATTTTTTGAAATATTTATTTTTTCACTTGTTTAGTAATTATCAAATAATGTAGTAGTGATACACAAGTCAGAATTTAAAAAACCTTATAACTACATTAAAATCTTAATATTCCGATCAATTTCATTATGGAATTTCAATTTACTTTGAAAATGAAATTGCACATCAGCTTTCCAGAAGCTATCAGAAAAATTAGAGGCTAAGGAAGAGAGGTAAATAAAAACGTCCCACAGAATAAGGTTAGTTTGCATAGTGATATCATTTGCATTATGAAACATTTTCTTAAATAAGAAAGTAAATATTTCACATGTTCCATTTTATAAACATCAAATTTCATTTTTTTCACTTTATTTCAAAGTTTAAGTGTACAATAGGGTAGTTAAATATGCTTAAACCGCTTCTTACACTACATCCAAGTAAAAATAAAGGATTTTCCACTGAAAAAAGTGGACCCTAATTACAACTGTTCCTTCTGGCAAGTTATGTATTCACACAAGATATCAGAACAATACAAAGTATCACATAACCTCTTAACAACAATAAAACAACAATAAAACTACAATGTAGCTGAAAGATAAACTGGAAGCCCAACCAAACTACACAATTGAGAATTGACAGTGAAATACAACAAATACTGTCACCGGCTCATCTCCTGGAAGCTTATTTAGTGATGAATTTCCCCTTGAAGCCTGCACAACAAACAGTGTTTCTACCAACGATTTAGAAAGACGATATCAAATGCTAACACTTGGTGATTTTATAATCGCTTAATTCCATGCTTGAAAGAACAACAGAAAATTTATTGCAAAAATATTAAAAATACCGTTATCCACTAAATATGAAGTGAATGGAAACAGTTCTTTCAAATAAATGAATACTAAAATTTCAAAAAATACAAATTCTGGATCACCAAGTCTGAAGAATTAATTTTAAATAATTAAGAGCAATATAGTTCATAAAAACCTGAACCATTAAAACCATGAACATTTTACACAAAAAACACAGACGAAAAAAGCAGAAAGAATTGAATAAGACCTTAAATAATCAGTAGATTTTTCAGTTTATCTTCAAATCAATTCCAGGGAATGAACATAGTGTGTACATCATAGGTTATTCAATGTTATGGTTGATCGTATTCTTCCTTAATGATCTGTTGAAATATTTACTGTGGCTCTTAAGATAGATCATTTACATTCCGCTACTAGCACCATTATACATGACAGACCCTATAATCACCATTTCAAAAAAAACAATTAATACAAAGGTGACAAGAAATAATTTGCACTGACCAAAATATGAAAGGACTTAGCAAGAATAATGATGAGAATCCTACTACCACAAAATAGATATAGATGTTCTATGGAAATACAATGACTATCCAAACAACATTTTCTTAAAAAAATTCTATTGGTTAAGATTTCATATTTCTGACCTGCTTATTCATATTTTCAATTCATTTGCATCATTATTTCATTTGTTTTTTGTTAATGAAGGAGGTTATTTGCAGTAGTGTGTCTAGAGGATTTCAGTACTAATAGGTCAATTCACAAGCCCAGAGTTGAGTCAATGCACAAAGAAGAAACCAATCTCAGAATGAAAAAGGAATGATGTGAAGTGTCTTAAAATTATGGTTGTCCACACTGTTGGCTTTGGTTCACATACACACCTCCAATACTTAAAAAAATTAATTAAAGGTCACAATTGGGAACTGACAATGCTCGCTTACAAAAGAAAATTTGTAAAGTTCCCTAGATGACCACTGCACAATATGAGAACACAGACCACAACATGGTCTTGATTAAGCTAGAAGAAGAAATTTCATCTTAATTCCCACTAATGTACAGACATGTTCCTTTCTTAAATTCTTTATTGTTAACCATTTCTAATTCATGAAACATTTTTACAACATGGGCGTGATTTCCAATGATAATATTCAAATAGGTCACATAAAATAAATAAATTCAAATACTTCAGAATATTAAAAATACAATACCCAATGTGTTTTCAACAGGACTTCATTTAATATTATAAACACAAATCCTGTAAGATCATCGGATTTTACTAACCCTACAAACTACAATACTGTCAAATATTTTCCTCAGACTCGTGAACACAATTAACAAAAGAAAATATATTCTTTTAAATTTCACAGTTATCATCCCTTTAATCTCATTTTCTATTCTAAAGCAACATTATAAACAACTTATGTATATTAACAGAGTTAGAACTTCTAAGTAGGCAACAAACAAATTTAATTTCTAATTACAAATTTACTTTTTTATTTCATTATTGGTAACTACACAACTGAAATCTTTCCCAAGTCAATTTGGAAAACAATAAATAAAACAAAATTTGTAAAGTAAATAGCTTAAATAACATTTTTATTTTTCCACTCAACATCATATAAACGTTACAATACAAGATTGAAAACAAAAACTGAACAAATATCTGCAAGAATTTTTTGTTCACACTTTACTAATTCTAATGGGAATAATTATGAAAATAAGTACATTCCATAATGTTTCACAGAGGCTGATTCTGTAATAATATTTTTTTTACCCAGATTTTCATTTCATAAGGTAAATGTGATTTGCAGGTTATACTAAATACCAGGTTATGTTAACTCGAAAATTAAGAGATTTTGACATAAAAATATTGATTCAAGAAACTTTATCACATTAGCAACGTATTAGGATTAAAAAACTCAAACTTCAGGTATATTTACATAATTAATCATTCAATTGAAGATAAATTTGCAAAAAAAAAAAAAAAATCTCTTTACAACAAACAATATTCACCGTACCTCACTTTCGACTTTGATCATACAAACATCCAACGGCAACATTTCATCCATCATAAAAACAGCAATTATTAATATACAATGGAAATTTTCCTCAAAATCAATAGACGCTCAAGACAAGCGCCCCATTACCAAATGACAGCGCCAGAACGCGTCAGCTTAACTCCATACTAGTCCATACTCCATACTGCTTTTACTCCTGTTTGCTCTGCTCCATACTCTGCTCGAACTGCCCAGGATCTGCCTGCCTCAGACTATGAAAATCTAGACCCTCAAAATCCTACATTCCACAGCACTGGAAAACAAATTTCTACCAAATCTACTTGAAGCCTAGCGATTTCATACTACTGAAGGGCTGAGAATCTCGAAAGATCTTTTTTATGGACTACGGTTTTGTAAACTATTCGTTTGTTTTCAAGAGCAAGGTATGACAAGTAGGCCTATTTTAAAGATTTGGGGAATTAACCAAAATCGAGTTTTTGAGCTTTATTTCCTCGTACACAAAGTATAGACTAAGTTATATAATGGTGCTAAAGTTCATCTAGATTTTAATGCAAGTAGGAACACAACACCCTAAAACTAGAAATTGCGAAATGAATTCGTTAAACCTCCTCCTAAAAGTACATGCCTACGTATTATTAATATTCCGGAAAGGCAGCAAAGCCCCGGAAACAAAAAAGTGAGGATACATCTTGTTCCTGTGGGTATAAAATGACTTCCTCTTACACGGTATGAAGTCAGAATCTACGTTTAGTTGGTCCTTGATACCGAAAAATCGATTGACAGCAAAACGTCTGTAATATACGCCCATTCTCTGTCTGAGGTCAATGCCAGAACCGTTTAGACTATTTTCGCCAAACTTGATGTTCTCCAATCGATCTGAACGAACTCGAGGCCTTGTGAGTTTGAAGAGGATATTTTGATATTCTAGGAACTGAAAATGACGTCAAAATTTTCTCAAAAGAACTATTTATTACATAAAACTTTGTTCTCGGATAGCGTAAAGAACTCAAAAAAAGGTTGCATGTGTCATATTTGTTGAAATATCTAAAAACATGAAAATTGCAAGGTTCAAATTTTTTTCGGCGTCTTCCTACAAACAAATTATTGAAGATACAGAATTTTCTCCTTAATAAAATTTCCCGCTAAAAATTAGATCCTGAAATAAGACAATTAACTTATTTTTTAATGACTAGTTGTCAAGTAATTTTGCATAAAATGTAGGATATTTTTATTATTTTCTCTAAAAGGATCTAAATCTTTTTCTGTATTTTCCCCCTCATAGATAGCAAAGGGCAGTACAAAAATGATGCTGCTCACATTTTTGGCGAACTTTCTGTATTTTCGAAAATTGCAAAAAATTAAAATTACATAAGTACTACGTTGATGATAGAGAGTTTTTGTTAAATGAGTTCTAAAATAGCTGAGAATTTGTAATCTCATAATGGTCTATTCAAGGCGATCCTAAGGTCCACTCAGCCTTCTTTCCGAATGAGTACCAGTAAGGGGGCCATGCCCCCAACCCGACCCCTAAAAATGCATAGAGTATTCGTTTTTTAAGTCCTTTTATTTGGCAAAATTGATTTAAATATTTCTGACGGAATCTTCTCCTATATTATTTCAGAAGTATACATACCTTTTGCGGCTCTCACACACAACCAGTTTTTATAAATGAGGTCTCTAAAGAAAGAGAATTTCACGGAAACGTGACGAATTGCACTTTGACTGCGTCCATATGTATGTATGTATGTATATATATATATATATATATATATATATATATATATATATATATATATATATTTATATATATATATTAGAAATTCGGAAACAGGTTACAGGAATTTGAGGGCAGCAAGACGGGTATATAGATAGATATTTCTCCGTATATAAACTCGTTTGCTTCTTAGTTCATCAAGAGTACTGAAAGATATTTCATTTAATCTCGCAATGTTTTCTTTTGCCATTTTTTCAATAGCAGCAAGATGATACTCTTTTCCTAAACTCAATTTCTTTTCTTGAAGTCTTTCTCTGTAGGACGTGCTTGGGCGGTTCAAACAAGCAGGACAATTAGGCATGAAAGGAGACCAGGAGATAGTCGTGTATGTTTATTTATTTATTTATTTATTTAGTCAAAAACAGTCCAAAACTGTATGTGACATATGGGGGAGAAAATCATCTGCGCACGCTTTCTTGAGTTTCAGAATCCCTTCTCAACAATTTAACTATTAATAGTTGAAAGATTAATAATAATAATAATAATAATAATAATAATAATAATAATAATAATAATAATAATAATAATAATAACAAATTTAAAAAAGCGAGAGATTAACATTTCAAAAACTAGATATTTTCGTTGCCAAATTATAGAAAACTTATTTTTAACGGTAAAGAAACGAAAAGACTTGATTTTTCTGTATTGTTAACAAAATAGAAACTCACCCTAAGCTCTACTACCACTACAAGCAAAGGAACGTTCAACAAAACGTGCGCATAGTGAAGCTACATTTACGTCCAGAAGCAAATCAAGGGGCCATCTCAGCATTTGCTCAATGGATCAGGGAAACTGGACAAAAACCTGATCGAGATGGGGGTCATTGACCCGGAAGTACATTATTTGTTACAGGCATATTGAGTCTTTTTTAAAAATTATACAATGCAAATGTAAACTAATTCATTATTCTATATCTTGTTTTTGTTAAAGTAAACATTATGTTTCTTTTTGGCGATCAGTATAGTCTCTAATTGTATAGAAACAGTTTTGCAGCAGAAAAGATTTTACTTTTAATTTAAATTTGTGTACCAATTTTAATTGTTTAATTTCATCTGGCTGTTTGAAAGGAAGACTAATTTTTAGTCCATATTCACAACAGAACACTGAATTCTTCTAAATTTCCCACGTTCGCAAATACAATTCGCAGAGCTGAAAGTAAACACTGAACTTAGCAACGTACAGATTTCACTTTTTACCTCACCTGGAGACACAGCCCTGACTCACTATTTCAACAAAAGACCACATCTACATAACCACAACTCGAAAGGTACCCGTGCTACTCAACGTACACAATAGCTACGCTCGTGGCACATAGCGAAGTCGCTAGCCTTTCACCACTGAGGTCCGGGTTCGATTCCCGTCGAATCTTATGTGAAATTTGTTCCAACAAAACGAGTTTGGCTGTTTCACAAGGGCTAGTCCAACCCTTGTGAAGTGTCCTAAACCCTGCCCCTATCCTTACTCCTTCCCAATTCTGGCCGCTGGGTAGTGACGCAGGAGCGCGTAGTAGGAGGCGCGTACGCGGAGATGCTACCTGGCGGTCCTCTTGACAACTGACTGCGACGTGACGCGACAAGACAGAAAAGTGATAATGGAGAATTACTCCAAAAAGCGCGCAAAGTAATGGAGGATTACTCCACAGCGCAAAGCGCTCAACGACCCCGTAAGGGTCTTCGAGACGCGTTGCGTCAAAAATGGACGCAACAAATTAAAAAAAAAAAAAAAAAAAAAAAAAAAAAAAAAAAAAAAAAAAAAACTGGATCGCCTGAACTCGAACAAGCCTGTTTCAACACTCTGACAAAACAAAACAATCTTTCAAAACTCTGACTAGTTTTTACGTAATTTTGCATTGAAGGTAGGCAATTTTAAAAGCAAGAAACAAGAAAAAGAAGACATAAAACCTTGAATTGCAGGACCCTGATAACGAAACAGTTAATAAACCGTGTTCCTGTATGTACTAATTTACTTCTTCTAATACATTATGAGGTCAGAAGCGGCCTTTTCGTGCGTACTTGATTCTGAAAAATCGGTTGATGGCAAAATGTCTGACCGTGTGTCTGTGAACAACACAAGCAGCTAAACCGCAAACGGGAATTGCACCCAAATTCACGATAGACCTGACTGATATCGCGGCCACTTGAATGCAAAAGTTTGATTTTTATGGGTTCTTTATATGAAGCCTCAACATTCGCATTCTTTTTTCTCAAATTGACTCCAAATTTTAAAGATGCTTAAAGAAAAAGAAATTTTCGTTTCACTCTCTAAATTTCCGAAAATTGGAAAATTGAAACATTTTTAGCTCTTCCTACAATTACAACAATGAAAATTGATTTTTTCCTTAATGAAATCTCGTATTCTTTAAAGACAGATTTTGAAATGTCATATATAATATTTCGAACATTTGAGTAGTTTCCGCGTAATATTTTGCGAGGAATAGTAATTTTTACATAAATTTGGCAACTTGATTTATCCAATTTTTTGATAACAGGGCCCTGTAAAAAGTTTTCTGCTGAATATTCGCCTTTTTTTGCACAGCATTATAAACTTTTTCTCTACTGCATAAGCGGCAGCGAGAAAGTAAAAACACGGGTGTTCAAA
Organism: Teleogryllus occipitalis; assembly: GCA_011170035.1. Lineage (NCBI taxonomy): Eukaryota > Metazoa > Arthropoda > Insecta > Orthoptera > Gryllidae > Teleogryllus > Teleogryllus occipitalis. The sequence continues at coordinate 194,386 of BLKR01014771.1, read as the reverse complement.
GAGAATCAGTTGACATGCTTTCTTATGTACAAATACAGATGAAAACCAAACAAACTCAGAAAAAATATAAAATCCAACCCAAAATTCAAGGCTTATTTTAGTATCTTCGAAAAATTGATATTAGAAAGTTAATGTACAATTTTTTCAAAATTAAGTAATTTTCGCACAATTTTGAATTTTATGATGAACATTTTATATGTTAATCGAAAATTCCTTAAGCATTTAATATCACAGCTACATATTTCTTTGTCGATGCAATATATTTCTCAATATTAGATGTTTAAACCGTTTCATGTACATTTTTTCTGTATATTCATGTACAGTAGTTTCGTTATTTTAGAAGAAAATTTTCTGAAATGTCAATATGGATAAGGTACAACTCGATTGTCAGCGATGTAAAGGAATATTTTTCCTCAGCATGCTTTCCTTAAGTAAAGAAAAGAAGTTACAAATATGGAATAAATTCTATTATCATAACTAGAGTTCTAAAAAGACAGGTATACGCAGACGCCATTCTTGGTCATTGCTTGCCGACAAGCGTGTGTAAATGTAGAGGAAAACGTCGCGTCTCGCTACTTTTCGTTATTTTCCAAACAAAAAAATATTCTGACGCAATTTCGATCACTGTGAGCAGTTTCTTGATAAGTGTGTAAACGTCGTCGGTAAGTACAGTGCTCTGAATTCTCCACTTGTAAATAGAAACCTCCACTTATACATAGATATACGTCAATAATGATCAGATTCAGACATAAACATATGTGTAATAATAAGCAATATTTGTTTATGTATATCGTATATACATTAATCATGTTTTTCTTTATTTTTGATTTCAGCATACATTAAAATTGACCATGACAAGCGAACAGAACAGAAAATTGAAATTGGCCATTGAACAAAAAGTAAATATTTTGTTTATTTATAACTTAAAGTAAACCCCTATAGAGCCTTAGTATATCTATATTATGTATTTACAAATGTTAAACATAACCTTAGTCCAACTTACAAACGTTTTAAAATATCAGTTTCTATGTACAAGTGGAGAATTCAGGGCACTGTACTTACCGACGACGTTTTCACACTTCTCAAAAAACTGCTCATAGTGACCAAAATTGCGTCAGAGTATTTTTATGTTTGGAAAATAACGAAAAGTAGCGAGACGCGAAGTTTTCTTTTACATTTACATACGCTTGTCGGCAAGCAATGACCAAGAATGGCGTCTGCGTATACTCCCCCCATAGAGCCTTATCATAACAACCTGCAAACTTTCAAAAATTGCTTCTTATGCTCAAGAGCATCTTAACGAGACAACTGAAGAGTATGTTAAAATCAATTTGCAATTTATAATACGAATCCGCTACAGTTAAAACGAGATAGTATGCGCTATTATAGATTTTTTTAAAATAAGTCCTTGAGTAGTTTTCTTGAAATTGTTACCGCTGCGGAGTTCATTTCTGATCGCAATAATAGAATGGCAATGCCACGACTCGGCAGTTTGAATTTCATAGAATTAAATGCACAATTTTGTTTAGTATTGTTTCGTACGTAGTGGTGGCAATTTCGACTGACACGACGAACTGCAAACATATTGTTGAAACTCAGCTGAAAATGTCATGTCTAAAGATTCATACTTGCAGTTGCCATTTGAACACACTGTAATTTAGGGCACAACACGAACTCAACACTAGTTTCTGAACTGAACCATAGGTCGTACAAATTTTCAATATGAAAGTTTTCCAAAGATAGTCAAACGAAGGAGAATGAAAATTTTGGGAATTTCCATTATATTGCCATAAGCAGGAAGACAGCGTGGTAGTATTAGTGCAGGCAGAGAATGCTGGTAGGAGAAAGTAAAGAAGAATTCGAATATACGGTAGCTTGGGGCAGAGGCACCCCGAGGTAATTTGGAAACTTCCAGAAATCCATGGAAAGGGATGCTCAAAATGCGTGGCGGCGTGACTGTCACGTGGTGTGAATTACCGCGCGAACGGAAGATGACGTTGCGTGTCACCTGGTTTGAAAGGTATATAAGCGAGAGCACAAAGCGCGGGGGTGGGTTTTGAGCTGAGTGAAAACCTTGTGCGAAAGCACAAAACTTGTGCGGTGCGGAGACGAGCGATGCTCGTAGGGCAACCCATGTGTTGGGACGTCACCGTGGAACATTTTTTCCACGGATGACTGCGGTCACGGAGCTCTACGCTTTGTGCGTAAGCTCGCTGAGGAGTGGCGAGGTCCACAAGTCAAGCAGATATTGCATCATTCAAGGATCACTCCTGCGATCGGGGATAGGGTCTATCAGAGCTGTAAATAACTGATCAAACTATTTATTTGTAAATTATTACTTATTAATAAACCTGTAAATACCTGTAGCTCGTGTCTGATTACTGTTGTGTTCCTACGTCACAATTGAAACAGCAAAAAATTAACTTTGCAAAAGTAGTACCAAGTTTATGACCGATTTTGTTAAATGAAATGTCTTAAAAAATCTGTTCTTTAAAGAAGTTCATGTACATTTTTCAAAATGAGTAGTTTAGCGTAATTTTGTCAATTCTAATTTCCCACGCTCTAGTTGCTAAACTTCAGGGAATATGAGATTGGAAAGCGACAAAGGCAATTCCTAACCGCAAGACTGCAGTTGGATATTGTAAAACTTCCGGCTCATTGATGGGACATGATACAGCAGCATGAAACGGTTTTAATTGTCGAATTTGTGTTGATTTTTCTTTGAAAATAATTAGTTTTTACACCTAATGTTCTAAAATTAGTAATGAGTTTTACAAAAAATGATAACATGTTACACATCGATCTCGGACAGAAATTGAGTAGAATAGAACGACGTAATCGTCACTAGACGGGAGAAAATATGTGCTGTTTAGGAGCAGAATGCATTTTTCGTACCACAGTAGTGTGTCCCAAGTCAACACAATTATTTAAAGACATAGTAGGTCTGTTATTTTTCCTTTTAAAATGATATAGTTAAGTCCTTGCCCAGTTACGATGTACCAGACCATGTTGTTTTATTTGTTTACGGAGAGTTGTAGGCAAGGAGGGGATTATCCAGGTAAATTTTTTTGCCAATAAGTTTTGAACCTTAGCTGGTAAAATTTTTCTAAAGGATGCGCAAACGTGGTCTAACAATGGATACACAAATCCACCCCACCCCCCCCACACAAAAAAAAAAAAGAAGCATTTTTCAATTTGATTCGGGCCACGCTCACACGTTCTGGGTGTCGTAGAATACGTTTTCGCCAATATCTTTTAGAGGAAACTTGGTAAAAATAATCTAGTAATGATTAAAGGTGGTCAAACGATGGAGAAACGAAAGTGCACTTCAAATTTTAGTATTTTTAATGTTTTGGCAAAATCTTGAAATTTCGTGAAATTTGAACTTTTGTTTTTGCTCTAATTTGTGAAAGGACGGTGGAAAAATGTTTTAAAGGGTGGGCAAACGAGGTCAAACGATGGACAAAAGAATGCAAATGATAATTTTCATAATTTCAATGTATTTTTTCTGCAGTCTAAATAAAACATCCCGATGGACTTAATAATGTAAATAAAAACTAAAACATATGATAAATGTGTCCCATTGGCAGCATTATTTTTAATTTGTAAGGTACAACAAAAAAATATATACATATCAACTGTTAATTACAATTTATTCATTAACAGTTTATACAGAAAATAAATTTTTATTTTTCATTGGAAAATTTTATTTGTTATCACAAGCACAACAGAAATCAAATTCTGCAACTAGATACAAGTCAAACAAAAGTAACACATAAGCATAAATATAAAGCCATATTTTGCAGCATCCACAGTTTATTTGGGAGACAATTTATTACTATAAAGATTATAAAATGAAACATTATACAATGAATTACACAACAAATAATCTATGAAATTTAACATGAGGGGAAGAACTAGTATACTAAGCCAAATCCTGTGGAAACATGGTTGGTCCAATTCTAGGTGAATTCAAAGCTTTCCACAAATAATAATTTTTCTCTCTATGGAAAGGCTTACCATGAAACATCCTCAACAATGAGGAGAAAATAACCAGGCACTGTTGATAGCAAAAGGGACTAGGAGAATGGCGTAGTGGTGAAAGCCTCAGTTACCAACTGCAGTTGCTACACAACTCCTTTCAGTACATCGGTAATATAGGTGTCAGGGGTAGAGATCTCTTCTAGTAAACCTGAAAAGATTTTCAATTTCTTAGTTCTCTGCATTACAAAAATGTAATGAAAATGAGTTTTACAATAAATTTTACTAGCTAATGCATAATACAGGAACCAAGTAGAGCTGGAGAAAGGTTTGCATTTAATCTTGTCTATTTTGCTGCAATGCTCATTATATTACAATCTGAAAGGTGGCTTTATGGTCTGTTTTGGCCAGTAGACATTTTTTTGACACGTTCTAAAACAAGTGAGCATTGCTCTGATGAAATATATTCTTCCACCAGTCATACTAGTTCGGAACACTTCAGTGTCAGTTTAGTGTGTGCATTTGGAGATTAGGGATAGTTTTCATGAATAATTTACATTGTTCCAATTTGATCACTAAAAATAACATTGTAAGTATTGACACAATTCATGTCGAAAAGCAGATGGGAATATGTATGCGTGTGGATTACATCTTCAAATAGATGAAAACGGGCAGGCCATAAATATTGAATTTCAAAGAGCCTGCATCTTTTTCTTTCATCCCAGTTCGCAATAGAGTAAATTTTAAATTCAGAATTACGCATGTAAATAATACTTCTTAAAAAGGATGTTTTTAAAAACTTTTCTTGTATTCTAGAAACATAAATTCGTTGATATAACACAACCATTTTCCAGTTGGTGGAATGTAAAGAATAATAGGGAAAAAAACGAGACAGTACAAGTTAGCCAATGTTTGTAAAACAAATGTGAATTATTTCTATAGGTTTATCACTGACCGCGGACCCCAATTTGGTTTGACATCACATGAATGTCAAAAAATCACTCTCATAACTGAAGCGACAATATTTATGGAACATCTTTTAGGGTTCCCTTTGAATTCCAATGCTTGCAATGTAACCAGGGAAAACTTGTTTACATTTTGATATTACTAGCAAAGACTTTGCTGGAAAACATTATCTAGAATTATTAACTGTTTCAAAATCATTCCAAGCCAAACAAATAAAATGCAACAGGTTGGCTATACTTGAAATAGGACACAATCTTCTGCAATAATACTTTTGAATGAACTTTTCTTCATGTACTACAACAGTATCCATTGTTTGAAAAATGCAATTATTGATTGTGCTATTCTGCCTAGTCTCATATTTGCACATACCAACTCAATTCTCATAATGAGTGTGTCTCTGTAACAGTGGACAACAGGGAGGTTCCATGGAGCCCACTCATGACTAAATATTTGCTATTCACGTGTTGCATTACAGAACAGCAACTTTATTCTTATTATGTAAAGAATGCTGTACTGTATATGTATATTCTATACTACACTATTGCAGTATTCGTGAGGAGTAAATCTGACCTTAGCAAGAGAGAGAGAGAGAGAGAGAAAGAGAGAGAGAGAGAGAGAGAGAGAGAAAGAGAGAGAGAGAGAGAGAGAGAGAGAGAGAGAGAGAGAGAGAGAGAGAGAGAGAGAGAGAGAGAGAGAGAGAGAGAGAGAGAGAGAGAGAGAGAGAGAGAAAAAGAAATTAGATCAAAACAATTCAGAAGTAATTCACATTGGTTTGGGGAATAATTATTTCTCATATATCATTAATAGTACAATTAGAAAAATCTATATTAGGTAAAAATAACCTAATTTTCCTCACATTCCACCAAAAGAAACTACTCCGGTACTCATGTTTACAGACGATGTGAAGGTGTCACCAATGAAAGTCAATGTGTCAATTTACTTACCGAATGTCGTTTCTTTAGGTAACTTTAGGTTCAGGAGAATTATTTGCATCCATCTTTCTCGAACCACGATGAATATTGTTTATATAGATATATCGCAAGCAAAACCACACAATATAATACTAACGGGCCGAGCAACAGAATTCATGTGTTTGCTATTGCAGTAATGTCGTACATTCGTTGTACTTACGCATAATTCGTGAGATTTTATGATGACTGATTAAATGCTATAATTAAATACAGCATAATTTAATAGCTATAATTTATAGGTGTTAAATGAGTGTATTTAATTTGTTGTTCTTGACCAGTGTGCATGCAACTTTTAGGAAAACAATTTTGTGTAGTTTTGTTCAATGATTTTGCTCTGCAGGCCACTAGTTTTTAAGTTATAATTGATTTTAAATGTTTAAATGACAACTAATTCTGAATATTTCTCAATATGAAAGGGATAGTATAAAAAAACAAACAACATTTAAACGAAATAAAATAATGCCCTTTTTTGATTCCAATTATGATGAATTTTCACCGCTATTACATACCAACAACATCACAAAATTCTTCAAATGAAGCACATGGGAGAAGTTCTTCTCTGTAGCTAGCCAGTAAACGCTCTGATGCCTTCATTAATGCTTCATCGTTGTGACGAATGTAATCGGCTAGGGCAGATGGCCATTGATCATCACTGGCACTGGGTACTTTCTATAATCAAAAATGATATAGCACACTTAGGAGCACTTTTTTCTGAAGAACTTAAAGAAAGAATTATACTACTATTTGAACTATCTCTATAGAAAAAAATTGTGAAATATAATATTTAGATATCTTTTCAATTAATACAATGTTTTAGTTGTATTTCCTGTAATATTCATATTGTAGAACAGTGTTTTATAAAAAAAAACAATTTTTGTTTTAAGTATTCTCAATTTTATAAATCCTTCAGTTTAATTGAAATAAGACTTAAAATATCATAGAAGGGAAAACTTTTTTCATATGGAAATTTTCAGAAAAATTATTAGAGCAGGCTTTAAGATAGGTTGTTAAAAAAGTTTCTGAAAATTTCATTTGCATTTATTTTTGAAGCTCATTTATACTTTACAACTTTTGAGATTCGAAAAATTCATCAGAGATCATTATGACATTTACACTTGTGACTACAAATGCACTAAAATTTTGAAAAATCTTGCAATGTAAATATTAATGATGTGTGAGATATTAAAAAAAAATATATTTTTTAAAATGTACAATTGTTAATCAGAATGACGTGAATGTCACAGGTTTAGTGTATTGTGCTCTATCCACATAAACAGTTTAAAGGGGAAAAATGGAGTCTTTTTGGAGAAAATCTTGTTCAGTTATTTTTGGAAAACTAGAAATTTCACTGTAAATTGTGTGGAACCTACTCTTCCATGATATGGCCTTGTCATTCAGATATTACACTGTTGTAACTATCACCATTAAGGTGTCTGGATGTAGAAAATTGAATATCAAAATAGGCAATACAGAAGGGCTATGAAACTATTCAAAGAATTGTTGTTTTAGTAATTCAGAAGTCAGAGCAAGTGAGAGTAAATCAGGACACCAATGTTCAATTCCTTGTCGAGGGAACTGATTGGTTGAACAATTTGAAATCTTGTTCATTTACTGAACACAAGGAAGGCAGAAAATTCTGATATCAGAGATCATAACGAGGCTCAATTTGCACATATTATATCATCAGGACAATTATGAACGTATCCATTATTCAACAATACAGTCGTATTAAGTAACAAAAAAATTATTTCTATATCTTCAATTTTCTGAATCTTTACATAAAAATAGATGTGTGTGGGGATGTATGTTTTACAAAAACTGTAGTTAACTCTCCCAAAATTCACACCAACTCATGTGCTACAGAATGACACAGACTTTCTCTCGAAGTTTTCTAATTTCCTTGGTGTGGGTTAGCTTTACGGTCTTGCCCAATCCTGTAGTCAGCTGCCATCTACCCAAAGCAATGCATATACCCACATATAAGACGAGTTTTTTTCCTAAATATCTCAGTTGAAAAACACGGGGTTGTCTTATATTCGCCGATTAAGCCTAGTTGGTTAGGTTTGAAGATTTTACATTGCCATTCCAAGTCACGAAACTTGTAATGAAACTCGCACATATCTACAATACGTAATATTGTATTTGCGGACATATTCTCGGCATCCACCGTGAATGTTTCAGGTAATTCTAATGGATATTTTTTTAATGGGCGGTCAAGAGAGGATCTCAAACAAATGACACTGTACCAAATGAAATGTAACGTGAAAATTAATGCAGAGATTTTGTTACGATGTGCATTTGACGAGGTCACACACAATCTTGGTTTGCCGCACAGCGAGTGCGAATCTGCATTTTGAACTGTTAAAGAAACTGAGGCCATCATCAAGTTTATGACAGAAAATCTGGTGACATACAAGGAAATGTTCTTAGGTGGAGTCTAATGAAAGACAGAATGACGCAAATTCAAGGTGTGAAACTTTCAGAGGAACCTGAAAAGTCAGATATCGCAGCATGGAAGGAGGAATAAAAAAGAAAGCAGCATTTGTACATGTGAAGATGACGAGGGTAGAGACAAAAAACATGATTATGATAATTTTAAGGAACAAGAAAATGATAGTTCAACAATAAGGCTTAACATTCTCAAGAACAAGGTGATTTTCTAGTTAATAAGACACTTTAGAATTTTATTTCGACTTAATAGTAAGTATTAGTTCAAAATTCTCAGAAGGCCTCTTCAAAATCAGGGGGTCATCTTACATTTGAGGAAGCACAGTAAATTTTTTTGAAATTTACTCAATGTTTTGATTTCCTAATATTAGAACCAAAATATTACTTTAAGAATATTAAAGAAGAATAAAAACTCGTCCTATATGGAAATATTCATTGAAATATTTGAAGTTGTTTTTAAGAAAATGTAGTTAAAGCGTTACCGTAAATGCAAAATTTGAACCTCGTTCTCACTTTTGAGTTTTTGAAAAACTACTTTTGAAGTCATCTGAAGCACTTCCACTCACAAATGCAATAAAGTATAAAAATTGCTGGAAATATGCATATTAAAGGCTTGAAAGATAATTAAAAAAACTTACATTTGTGTAATTTAATATTTGAAAAAACAAAAGAATAGACCAAATGAGTTTTTTGTCATTTTAAACAGTGCAATCAGCATTATTTGTACAAAAAGGTTGAAGAAAACATTTGAAGCAGTTTGGAATGCTTCTGAAACATTTGAAGCAGTTTGGAATGCTTCTGAAAATGCGGAATTTTGAGCTTATTTTCAGAGAAAACGTTTGAGTTTTCGAGAAATTTTATAAGACATTATTTCAAGGAAATGAACTTATAAATGCAATAATGTGAACAAATTACGGCAAATGTAAATATTAACAATGTGAGAGACAAGCCAACAAAATTAAATTTTTGTAATATTTGATAAAAGAAAAGAATACAGCAAAATGGCATTTATGCCATCTTATAGAGTACATTTAGCACTGTTCCAATCAATGTTTCAAGAAAAAATTTGGAGCCATTTTTGAGAAAACCTTGTTTTTGCTATTTTTTAATATTGCAAATCTTGCATACAATATTGTGCAAAAACTATTAAAATTTTCAAAATATTTTGAGTTAGTTGACTATTGAATTTAAAAATACACATGAATGCATTCATCCCCCCCCCCCCCCACACACACACTATTTCTTCTCTTTAATTTGCAAAGTAAAAGAGCAAATAACTTGTACTCACCTTACAATAATTGGAATAAATACCATCAATCAGACCAAAATAAACCAAATAACTTTTATAGACTGAGTATTCCTTCACTGAACGGTCAGCTAAATGAGGTGTGGCTCCTGGTCCTGCTGGCTGAACATGGCGTGCTTGGGCTAACACTAACAGGCGACGAAGATGACACACACGATTACGAGCCCAACGTGCAGGTGAGTGCAACAACAATGAAAATGCACACCAGAATAAAGGTCCTTCAGCATCATAACAAGATTCCAACCATTTTGACATTTCTGTACTTTCAAGGTGAGCTGTCAAACTTTTTTCTTCACGAGGCCCTGATCTTGTCCTGCCAAAAAATGACAATTTATCAGTGGCTTAAAGAGCCATGGAAATATTTAAAATACTTATTCTATTGTATAAAAATTAATAATAAATATAAAATGCAATGCATTTCATTATTATAAAACTTATCAGAACACATTCATTATTTACAAAATGTTCTTAAATAAAAATGTAACTAATCTTTCATGAAATAAATTTATTTACATCTCCAAGAATGTTTCAATATTAAACTTACGTGTTAATGACATACAATGCCATGTGTATAAGGTATGGGATAATATGCATATTAGACTGAGGGCCACCACCACCTGTGTCGTCATGAAAACTCTTCTCCTGGGCAAAGCGCAGCAACAAAAGTTTCAAATCATGCACAGTTGATGAGTAGCTTATATCTCTGGAGGAAAACAAAAAAATCAAAACATGGGTTGCAAGGAACACTTCATTTCTCAGATATAACACATAAATTTTATACTTAATGTCATGAAGAGTTACAGCTACAGATTCAACTAAAATTGAAAACTGTCATGTTGACAAAGTATACAACTTTCAGAGCTCTTTCAAAATATCTACTGCTCAGCAAATGGCAGCTGCTGAATAAGCACACATTGTATGTAAGCACAAAGAATTTTCGTTACAAGTTGAATTACACATCTGATTTATGATTTGCCAAACCACATGTAATATTTTGCTTCAATGTCTAAATCATCACTACTACGTTCACTCGGAATTCATTTTGGTAACAGCAAAAATAATCCTCCACAACACACTCAATTATGAACCTCAATGACTACTAAGTTCATATGCAATGTAACCAAAGTCAGTGTTAAAGTGATGTGACAAATTAGTGATAAGATGTTTTGCAATAAAATGCAAGGACTGTCATTACATTTGCATTTGGTGAAACTGCATGTGAGTAAGAAATAAATTAATTGAGGTGTGGTGAGGTGAGGAGAGAGAAAAGAGATAGGTAGTGGGGGGAGGAGAGAGGGCGAGGAGGAGGGAGGAGAGGTAGTGAGGTGGGGAGAGGGGAGAGAGGAGAGGAAGCAAAGCCTTCAGCATCAAGCACTAACATAGAGATGCTTTGAGTAAGCACCACATGATCTGCCTTCGTTGAACTGCTTTGCAGCCAAAGGTTTAAGTATTAAAAGGTTTCAAATATCTGATACAATTTTCACACTAATTTACTTTTATTTCCAATTGTTCAATTAACAAGATATAAACATGATATAACATTGCTTGAATTTGAAGACATTTAATTTATAAATCTCCCTACGATCATTATTTCAATTTGAATATTCTAGTTTGATAAAATTTTGAAGTCAGCAAGGAAAAAAGGTCCCATATCAGGAATCCCCGTTTTTTGGCGACCAAGCTTCTCTATTTTAGTTTACTCCAAGTTTTGTAATCGATTATCATAAAATACTTTGATGCCAAAGCATTGAAATAAAGAGAAATATTTATATCAAGAGACAAAATGAAGAAACTAAGTCTAGTTTCTTTCAGAATTTTTTAAGGTGTTTCTTCTCACACTTCTGATTTTCTACCTCAAAAGTTGTTCAACTTTCCTTAACAAAAAAATTGTTTACTTGGTTCAGTGATACTTCTAACAGGAAAATAGAACTTCTTAACAACCTCTCCCTAGATTAGAAAAATTCATATTGTTTCATTCTAACATAATAGTAAAAAACTGTCCACAAGTAATGCCCTACTGTACCATTAGCTGCGTATTAACAATATTCAAATATATTTGTGAACATTTACTGCTATCACTGATGAACTGTAATTATTTACCCTATTAAATACTACATTGTTTTGTAAGGCATTAAGAACAAGTGATTCTCACCTGTGGCCAGTACATTCCTGAAGATATGTATTGTGACGAGCAAGGCAGCTTGCAAAAGCTGATTCAGGGACCTGAGGACCCCATAAGGGTAACAAACCATTACATTTTGTATTTGCATTCTGCAACGCTGCTGATTCCCATTCATCACGAGCACGAGCTAGTCTGCAATTGTATATTTCAATATTTTGAAAATGCAGAAATAAGAAATATATTAGAAAAAGGAAAGTATAGACAATTCTGTCTAAATAAGAAAAATACACAACAAGAATGAGAAAATTATAATAGCAATTGATTGATAGTAAGGTCAAAATTTAAGAAATTGACTTAAGATGTACAATTACAGAATTCATGTAATAAATTATTAATACAATTTCAGAAAAAAATAACTTCCACTAGGAAGACATTTTAAGAACAGACATCAGAATTTATCTTTTTACTATCCATGCTTTTTGAATTATTAAACATGGCTCTGAAACTTTGGACTTACCTAACAGCTGCCATATGACAATCCACATGTACAACATTGAAGTGAGTGACTGTGCTGTAGCCAACTGTTTTACGGGGTTTAGTTTCAAATTCTTCCACATTGCAACGCTTTGTAAAAGTGTAAATGCCCAAAACTTTTGATGGTTGAAACTTGTAACCTTCACGACAAATCACACACACCAACCCTGTTTCTTCACCAAGATCTTCCATCAGTAGGGTGCTTTTAGCTGTAACCTGATAAAAAAAAGAAGCACAAAATAATTGTATTTGCATCCCCAAATCCAAAACATCACATGCAAACATTATGAACATTGTTCATTTTAAAAAATCAAAGTTTTATCTAAATCTCTTGAATTAGTCCTCTAGCTGTGTAATACATTAGTGAGACATACATAATACAAGTTGGACCTATGTGAAAATTCTATTCTTTTAAAAGAGAATATTACTTTATAGTAGAACCTAACTTCGAATGGGCAGTCTCTGATCTGTGAGTTGCAACACTACAGGCCCTCTCATCTATTTTATCACAGAAGACTATTTCTGTATTCTTCCTTCAATTTAATTTGACAGTTTTGGGATTTCTCTTGAGAAAAATGTCATAAGTCTTTTTTCTTCTTCTTTTTTAAATTTTTAATTTTTAAAACAGAGAACTTTTTATCACACAAAATAGCATAAAAACTTCACTGATTTTTGAAAAATTGTGCATTACCTTATTTAAAGATTCAGCTTCGAAGAATAGTTTTCATTAAGAACAATAAAGACAGGGAAAAACTCTGAATTCATTACTAAAATTGTATTGTCCGATTTAAAAGAAGTGACTTGTATCAGATCATCAGCTAGATGCAGTTATCCAATCAGAAGTTAAGCTTTGTTAAGACTTTAAGTTTTGGTATTGAAGCTCCAGATCAGATAACTGCATCACAGCTGATGATCTGCCACAAGTCACTATACTTAAATCAGACGGACAATAGGAAGGCATCAAAATTTTTAAGAAATTTTGCAAATTTCTAAAAAATTTAGAGAATTCACCAAAAATGAGATAAGCATCATTTTCAAAAACATTTTTGTTCCTTTCAAGAAAAAATTTACAGCCATATTTGAGAAAATTTTGAGACTACATAAAACACCCTCAAAAATCAAAATATCAGTTTCAAGGGGTCGCAACATCAGCTAGATTGATCAGGGAGTATAACTTTCGGTGAAAATCCTGCCTATGATGTAGTAGTTAAAGAATTGTTGATATATATACACAAAAGTATAATTATTTATTTAAAGAATTTAGAGTCAAAAGTATCCAACTGATGTAGCCCTAATTGGTGCTGATATCAACATTCACTTTGATAAGTTTTTTGCATATCAAAAAATCACTATAATAATTCCATATGAGTGTTTTTTTTTTTTTTTCATTGTAGTTTATAATTACAGTAAAACCCCTCTTTTACACTTTTCATGGGACCCTTAAGAAAATGGTGTAATTGATGGGAAGTGTAAATAAGGGGAAAAGATTTTTTTCTATGTAACTATGCGTACAGTATATAGTCTTCAGATAAGTACAATCAATAAGGATTATAATCTACTTTAATATGCAGTATTAGATACATAATAAACAATACTATATGGTCAGATAGAAATGTGACCAAAATTTACATCTGAAATCGAAGGCGTATTAACACTGAAGCATAGAAAATTTTAAATGTCACAACGACTCTTCCACGAGTCCCTGCAAATTCACTGCTTGTAGCCTTTGACAATGCAACAATGTGTTCATTGTTGGATGAAGGGAGGGAAACAGTATTTCTGCTATAAGAAAAAAAATGCCAACTGTACATTTTCCTAAACTCAATAATATGTTTGTTTCCGGTATTTCGTAATTATTTCCAACTAGTATTTTTTAAAATTTATATATGAAACAATAGAAAGTGTTCATGAAACGAATTTACACTCAAAAGCATATGGAGAATTCAACAATTCGATGTTTGATAGTAGAGCTATTGAAGGATGGGAAAAATTACGTTTATGTTAGAACAATAAGGTTGCCCGCTAGGTGGTTAGCGTTGGCAACAACGCATGTTGCGAAGCGTGCTCATGTGTTGTTTTGCATAAGATACAGTGTTAATCTACCATGCCTGTTATATGACTCGTATGTGCAGGCATCGATGAAACTGGCATCATCAGTGTTAGGTGACATGCATCAATGCAAAGCTCGTGTGACACACCTAATATTCTTCTACCAAAGCAGGTTGGTCATTTTTTCTACCTTTTCAAATACTTCTGTAGTGTCATGAAATGAACATTTGTATAGGCCTAGCTGCTCAATAATGGTTTTCACTGTATTTAAATCTTCCATTCTTCATGTAACATTTCATAACTCTTTATAATATCGCACCATTTCAATAATCTTTCTGTTTTGCCCATATTTAACACGGTAAAGTGATGGGAAAGTGCAGTGACAGTGCCCATTGTACACAATGTGAAGTGTGTTCCAGACGGTGTTGTGGCAAGCAGACTATTGTAAATTGCAGGAAAATTGAAATTATCGTAAAAGTGGGGTATTTATAACATTATGAATATAAGAAAACTAATGGGGCCGACCAGAAATGTTGTAATTGCTGGGAAAACATAAATTGCGGGAACATAAAAGTGGGGTTTCACTGTATATGTACAAAATAAGTCAAACTGAGAATAACCATTTTACGGTAAGAAAATATTACAGTGTGGGTTTCAGATTTTAAAGTAATTAACACGTCATTGAGAGATAGCAAAGTCTTTGGATCAATGGTGTCCCTCCTCATTGAAGAGATGTGTTCACTTGAAAACATGAATGACAGGTGCTGTGACTGCGTCTTCTGGTACTGTGTTTGAGTATCAACAACAGGATTAGCCAGAAAGTTCTTGTGTGGTGTAATGTATCTTCATCTCTTTAAGTTTTGTATGTGTCCTGCAGTGCTCAGTTGGGGTTTTCAGTGATGAAATTTGAACACACTTTGAAATATTCTTGTAGATAATTGGAAAAATTACCAAAATAGCCTACATAAAACTCAAGGTATTTTGTGTATACTTCTAGAAATAAATATTTCTCAGAATTGTTCAGGACATATCCATAAGAAATGTCTACATGAGTGCATTTCTTCTCATTAAGGCAGCTCCACACATTTGTTATTCGGCGAACACCGAGCAACCGCTTGCTGAATCCCGAGTAGTGAGGATGAGTTGCTTGCTATTTACCAAGTGATAAACATTTGGAGTTCGCCCTACTCACCATGTGTCGGTCTTTTGGACACATCAAAAGGAGCGAACATTTGCCAAACACAGCTGCTCGGGATTGGGCGAGCGCTAGCTCGCTGCCCGCCGAATGCCGAATGTGTGGAGCTGTCTTTACATGGTTTTGTGAAGAAATTGTGAATCGGTACTCAACAATATTGTGTTTTAAGAAGGCAAGTACTCTGATGCTATTCAAATAATACATATTATTTGATTGATGATTATTCAAATAATACATATTATTTGAAGATTAAAGATGTATCTGATCACATAAAAGATACTTTATCCAAAACTCCTTTGTCATTCTTTTTGTTTAAAATATATTTAAACATATTTTCTTATAATTCACAAAACAAAACCAAGAATAAGAACTCACCTGGCCTTTCTCATTTGTTCGCATACCAAGAGCTCCCAATTGCTTTTCTCGCATAGCCATTGCCAACCGCTTCTTTTCAGCGCGTGTTTGTTCTCGCACCTCTTCAATACGACTTGCTACATGTGGATGGGCACGAAGTGCCTCAAGAAGATTTTCTGCCAAAGAACCTACATGTTCATCCGATGACACCTGTTCTAGTCTATGAATAATTGGAATGCAGTCAGCTGAGACAGCCATCTGCAAAGCAACATATATTTAGAATCAATAATCTTGGGATCATTACAAAGATAATTATTCAATACACAGAATTTAACTTTTCCTTCCAGATTTTTCTCTTTTATTCCCTTATTCAATTGTGCTAATTTCATAAATGAATTTCATTTTCATTCATTCACACCATAAAAAGAGAAACAAAAAATTTATTTCTCACCTGTGTTGCCTCATGATCAGTGGCAAGACCAGTCAAAAAACGAAGAATGTATTTAAGGGAAGGCTTGGAGATGAATTCCTTCCAATCATCACTGTCAGTTCGTAACAGAGTGGGTTTCACTGATGGTGCGTGCATCTGAAATACATATTTACTTTCAAAACTTTAGAAGAATAAATCAAGGAAGGGAAAACAAAAAACAAACAGTATCTAGAATTGGAAAACAAATTGAAAGGAAGGATTTCCACACCAGAGATTCTAAAGATTTGAAGACACAACAAAATACAAATTGACTATGACAAGTCTGAGGTTAAGTTTGTAGTTCGGACTCTTATGGGAAAGCTGATGCCACTGTCCTCTTTCACAGCTAGTGCTTTTAAAAACAAAAAGTTAATAACAAAATGAGGATATGTTCTTTTGCTGGAAAAGCTCCAAAGGCCCTATATTACAAATTAAACCTTGGATATGCTATTGTAAAAATAGTAACTATTGTAAAAATTAATGAAGGAGCACTTCCATGTAAATTGAATATACTGTATTTACCCAAATATAATTTTTTCCAATTTTCATCCGCTAAAATTCAGAGGTTGTGTCATTTCTACAAAATTCATGAGTTGTCTTATTTATGAAGAAAATTGTTCTGGTTCTGGTAAAATTGAAGATAGCACATGAAGGGGAAGTTGGGGTACAATGAATCATAGGTAGTATTAATCAGGGATATTTTTCAGTGTTGTATAAGAAATTTTGTTTGAGCTTTTGGTGGTACGTTAACAATACACACAATACACACTGGTTTCTAATGACTACCAGTAGAAGACATTTCTGAAAGAGCTCCAATTCAAGGTAACATAAATATTGTATTTACCTGAATATAAGACAAGGTTTTCCCCTAAACATCAGTCGAAAAATGAGGGGTCATCTTACATTCACAGATTATGCATAGCCAGCTAAATGGGTACCCTAAGGTTTAAGTTTTTACATTGCCATTCCATTCACGAAACTTATAAATGTTGGCGTAACACTAAACTGGAAAGACAGTAAAAATATTGTGCGTATCTACAATAAGTAATTATTTTTGTGGTCAGACTGCTCTAAAAGGCAGTGACTTCATTTTGGCATCTTTGAAGGATGTAAAACATGACAATTGTGAAGTGCCTATTTAAGGAGGGTGATTTCATGGACATGTCAACCTTATAGTGAAGATTTAGAAATAACCTTATGAACTTTTAACTTTTAATACATTTAATGAAATGTCTAGGCATCATAGTCTTTTCAATGCAGCACTACCAGTAAAAGAAATACAGAAGTCTGGATTTGTGTAAAATATGTCTTTTTACTTTCTTGCCTACTGCTTTTGCAGTATAGAAAAAGTATAGTAACCCTGCAAGAAAAACTAATTTTTCGACAGAAAAACTCTTATTGTTGGGCCCTGGTAACGAAAGTGTGGATAAATCTTGTTTCTGAGGTAGTAAATTATTTCCTCTAACATACTGTGTAATTAGAATTCCCAGTTGATTGGTCCTTGCTACCAAAAAATCGATTGACAGCAAAAGTCTATCCATTTGCCTGTGAATATAGTAAATTGAAAGTACAATTTTCACCAAAATTGATATTTCCCGATCGATCTGACAGATGTCATGGCCCATTGAATTTGAAACATATTTTGATTTTTGAGGATACTTTACTTCAAGCATCAACATTTTCAAAATTTTCTCAAACATGATTCCAAATTTTTTCCTCTTATAGAGCAAAAGATGTATAAAGACATGGAGTAGGTCGCATTTTCATTACACTACCTGAATTTTGGAAAAATGCAAGAGTTGAACATTTTCTTGGTGTTTTCCTAAAAGTACAATAATGACATTAGACATCTTTTCCTTAATGAAGTATGCTCATCAAAAACAGATCTTCATATAAGGCCATGTTCAATTTTTCAAAAATACAAGTTAGTTTTTATGTGAAACAGGTAATTTTTTTTACATAATTATTTTCTCAAAAAGGCTTCAAAATTTTTCCCTTGCATGCAGTAAAGAATTGTAGGGAAAATTGTGGTTGGTCCAATAATCAGCTCACACACTATTTTCGAAAACTGTGAATAAATTTCATGTGCTTCGTGTGATGTACTGTCAATTTGCAAAATGGCATCAAGGAGGTTGGAAATTCTTAGAATTGTTGTGATTGTTGGCAGCAGTGATGATTGTATGATGTAGATAATATTCTTATGAAAGGAAATAGATTTAAGTAAGTTAATAGATTGAACTTAGAACAAACAAACACACTTTATTTACTTAAGAAATTTTGATTGCTGATTATGATATTAAAAAATTGGAAGATCACTTCAATGTAATTAAGGCAAGCTTGTGGAAAATTCTTCTTCTTTATCTTTATAATATGCTGCAAATACTGTAACTGTTAAATTTATTTCTGTTCATTTGATTTATAAAAGTAAGAAATGACTAAATCCTGACTATTGAAATAAACACATATAAGCACCACAGGTGCTTCTTTGGAATTGGATTTTTTCAAGTTATATCTGAGGTGTTAGTAAGGGAGAAATTGCAAAATTTCAATTCTACATAACTGTTTCCAATAATGCAAGATAGTGGATGAAAGACTGAGGGAGAGAGGGAGGGAGAAGTAGGTGAGTGAGGGTGAGGGATTAAGAAAGCATACATGCTTCAATGTGCTCTATGTACTCTCATTAAGCACAATTTCAACATGTTCCATTTGTTCTTAGACTATGCTCATTCCACTCCCCCCCCCCACGCATACGCACCCCCCTCCACACCCACCCACACAAAAGGGGGACAAATAAAAGTATTGCTACTTACAGTAATATATTCCAATGCTTGCTGGACTATTCCTAGGGAAATAATGTGATCTTTGAGTGTGTTTCCAATAGCATTCCGTTCTATGCCTGATGTCAGAACACACAGTAATTCCAACTACAAAAACAACAAAAAAAACAAACATGAATACAATGTGTGCACTCAATTCACAAAAAAAATGACCATTAGTGTTTGATTGTTCAGCATCAAAACTAATGGATAAATCCACATTGAATGTATAAGGTTGTTGTTGTTGTTTGTTTTATTTTTTCTTTCCTTGAATCTGACTGAACAAATTTCTTCTCTCTGTGAGCGAGTGGAAGGCAAAACTCGTGTATGTAGTGAAGTGGTTCTAGTCATGTCTGATATTGCATATCATGTTTTGAATTTAAAAAAACGTAACCAGAAGAACTGTCCTGCAAGTTCTATTTAATCAGACTTTTACAAGATGAAACATTTTTCAATGAATATTTAGATAAAATAATGAAACCTAAACTAGTGAAAAAGATTTCCTAATCCTGGGAAATGGAAAAACTTACTATTTGAGTATATATTCTGATCCAAATTTAACATTGAATAAGTATCTAATGTTATGTGTCTCAGACAAGTAATTCTAATTAAATGGTTATAAATACAGTCAAGATAATTAAGTACTAAAAGTTGGGAAAATATGTATATGTATATGTATTATAATCTACTGAAATACATACTAAAAAGGAAGAAATATTTAATATTATTTATCATTATATCAATTCTTCGATTTAAATAACACTTATTTAACATTTTATTAAACATTTAATGTAACATAACACTTATCATATTCCTGTTATTTCAAACAATCTTTGTAGCAATAAAAAATAAATATTTATTTCAAATTTTCAGAAATGAAACTTAGTTATAATAAAATATATAAGTTTGTTTGAAATTTCTTACTTTCTGCTCATCCTCTGGAGAATGATCGAAGTCAAAATGGTTAAAATCAACAACATTCTTAAAGTGATCACAAAGTTGAGCCATTTTCTCTTCATTGCCATAAGTCAGAGCAGCCAAAACTCGTGTTAAGTGAACTAGTACAGATGCATTTGTTCGTACACCAGGAGCAGTAGTGCATCGTAATAAAGCATCTATATGTTCTGTGCCACCAAAAGTCTGAGAGAAGCGCAAGAACGCCTGTAGAGGTTGAGATGCCGCTTTTGATAATACCGTTTCCATAATCTGCAATTGAAAAACATTCTTCTTCAGAACATGTACTTAAATTCAAATTATTTACATTTCAAAATAAGTTTTTATTTGTAACAATTTGTAATATCTTAAATCAAGTTTATTGAAATCATAATATTTTGTGAAATTAATTAAACAGATAAGAGTACAAAGTTATATGATTATGATGTGAATGAGATCTACTCATTAATAGTATTTATCAATACCTATCTATCTATCTATCCATCTATCAATCAATTCTTACCCACTTCTCATATGCAATCTCTCATATCCAGGATTGCCATTTATCTCTCATATTCATTAATTTTTAATTAGTTAGTAGTCAGCACAACATTAAATGTATTCAATGTGAATTTCACCTCAAAGCCCTTTCTTTATATTTGAAAATAGAATTGATAATTTTAAGGGTAAGTCAAGAAGTAGACACCAGGCTACTCACAATTGTTGTATAATTATTATTGTTGGCTACATTTTGTGAGCACAATATTTTGTAATAATAACAAAATAAAATTGTTTTAGTAAACAAAAGGATTGTACTAGGATTGAAAAAGTTGCGAGACAACACTACATAATGTTACGGTAAGTACCATGAATAGCATTGGCTTATGTTTGTAAACACTTTTGAAATATACTTTAAATCTATGAACAAGTCATTCGTATTCTTTTAGAACCTGATAAAGTGGAACATTGTGCTCGAGAAATATAGCCAACAATAATGAATCAGAATTGTGAATAGTCTGGTGCTTTCTTCTTGCCTTGACCTCAAAGGTTCTATCACAAATTTCTAATTACTGTAAAACTCCTATTTTACACTTTTCGTGGAACCTTCAGGAAAATGGTGTAAATTGCGGGAAATGTAAATAAGGGGAAAGGCTTTTTTTGTTTTCTTTGAAACTGTGGGTATAATGTACTTAGATACAATCAATAAAGATTATAATATACTTTAATATATATAATTAGATACATAATAAACAATTTTACAAGGTCAAATAGAAATCTGACCTACATTATCATCGGAAATCGAAGACATTAATACCGAAGTCTAATGAATTTTAAATGTCGCAATGACTCTTTCATGCGTCCCTGCAAACCATTGCTGGTAGCCTTCGACGATGCAACCATGTAGGACTCCTTGATGAATGAGCAGAGGGAAATAGTATTTCTACTGTCAGAAAAAATGCGAAGTTTACATTTTCCTAAACTCAATAAAATGTTTGTTTTAGGCAATTCATAATGATTTCCAACTAGTCTTTTTTAAAAATTATTTACTTATGCAATAATTAGAAAGAGTATTCATGAAAGGAATTTAAAGTTCAAAACGTACAGAGAATTCCATACTTTCATGTTTGAGCTATTACAGGTTAAGGAAAAATTACGTTTATTTTAGAATGAGAAAGTGTGAAATTGTGAAGGAGGATGATGTAAAATAAACAAATGATCGTGAGGCTACTGCTCTAAGGCCTGTGTCACACGAGTGTTGCGTTGATGCACATCACCTACTGCTGATGACATCAGCTGCATTGATGCCTGAGCACACATCACATAACGCGCGTCGTAGATTGACAATATCTTATGCGAAACGGCAAACGAGAGCTCTTGGTGACGTGCGTTGTTCCCACAGCTCAAGCAAGACGCGACAACATAAGCTGAGATAAAGCGCATTTTGCAGCTTTCAACACACGACGCCCGCTAAGCGACATGCGTTAGTAACAACTCACATCGCCAAGAGTGCTCGTGTGTCGTTTTGCGTAAGATACAATGTTAATCAACACGCCTTTTAAGTCACTCATATGTGCAGGCATCGACGCAGCTGGTGTCATGTTAGGACCATTATTAACGCGGCTAGGTGACGGGAAAGTCCAGTGACAAGTGCCCGTTGGGCCCAATGTGAAGAGCTTTTAAGACGGTGTTGAGGCAAGCAGACTGTTGTAAATGCAGGAAAATTGAAATTATTTTATCGTAAAAGTGGGGTATTTATAACATTATGAATATACGAAAACTGATGAGACCGACAAGAAATGTTGTAAATGCCAGGAAAATGTAAATTGCAGGAATGTAAAAGCAGGGTTTTACTGTATATGTATTATATATTAGTAAGAATATTATCAGGCCTATTTGTTGAAATGAAAATAATTAAATTAAAAGCTGTTAACTACTAAGCAGAAATACTCACATCAAGAAGCTGCTCGGTCACACTGCTTTGGCTAGAATCTGTATCACCAGCCACACACAACTGCAAGATACCCAGAAAAACAGATATAGCACTGAGTTCAGGTTGGGTCAAAACCTCTTGATTACGACGAACTTTCACACACAGACGGAACAGCTTAAGAAGGACTTGCAACAGGGGCCGTCCTCGAGTTGTGTCCTGAATGGCAGCTAGGCGATCTAGCATTACCTGAAAACATGAATTTAATATTCCCCAAACATTAGTGCTATTAGATTCTAAACATAAATTGATTTCTAGAGCAATATTTGACTCTACTGGGAATTGAACTTGAAACTGATGACTAGACAGACGCTCCTCGTGCCTGAGCTTTGGTGTAAAACATTACTCATGTCAGTTTATCATTGCAGGATGACCAGCGTTCTGAGTCTATGGAATTCAAGGTGTTTTCCCGGTTTTCCAGGTCTGAGAAAATAGATTTTCCAGGTTCTTTTTCGCACATTACAACATGTTTTTACCTTTGATCTCTTATGCCGTACAGAGAAAGTTATGTAATGCTGCAGGAAAAAGCAACGAATTCTCGGCAGAAAAACTCTTATTGCCAGGCCCTAGTAGCGAAAAAGTGGATAAATCCAGTCGCTAAATTTAGAAAAAAAAATCCTCTAATACGTGGGGTGGCCAGAATCCTTGTTTTGTGGGTTCTTGATACTGAAATCTCGATTGACGGCAAAAAGTCTGTCCGTCTGACAGGGAACAACGCTAGCGGGTAAACTGTTCAGCAAATTTTCTAGGAAATTAATATTCCTTTATCGATCTAGCGATGTCACAGCCCCTGAGATTTGAAACTAATATTTTAATTTTGGAGGTACTTTACATGAAGCCCCTGGCACATTTTCAAAATTTTCAAAAAATGGCTCCATTGTTTTTGATTAAATTGTGTGGTTGGATAGCGTGAAGGTCGTTTAAGAGAATAGTGCAGGTCTCATGTTCATTGAAAACTCTGATTTTCGGAAAATTGCAAAAGTTCAACATTTTTTGCCTTCTTCCTACAACTACAATTATAAAGAGATTTATCCCTTAATGAACTCTGTTCCTTAAAAATAGATTTTGAAATAAGGTCATATACACATTTTTGAAAATTTGAGTACTTTTCCTGTAATTTTGTGTGAAATATAGGTAATTTTTAATTTTCTTTAAACAATATTTTTTCTCAAAGACAGCATCAACAATTTTTATTGAATTTTGACCTTGAATAGCGTATAGGACGTTTAAGAGTGCAGGTCTCATGTTCGTTGAAAATTTTTATTTTTGAAAATTGCAAAAATTCTCATTTTTTTGCAGCCATCCTGCAACTACAATTATGTAGATTAGTGAAATGTGTTTCTTAGTGAAATGTCTTCAACAAAAACAGATGTTTAAATAATGTCATGTTCAATATTTTGAAAATATGAGAATATTTTGCGAAATTTAGGGTCAAACATTGACTTTTTTTTTTTACACAATTTTTCTGAGACAAACCGCACAATTTATTTTGAATAAATTTGGACCTTTGATAGCGTAAAGGACGCTTAAGAGATTGGCGCAGGTCTCATGTTGGTTGATTTGCCCGTTTTTTCCAAAACTGAAAAAAATCAAAAAACAATTCTGCATCTTCTTACAACTTCAATTGTGAAGATACATTTTTTCTTTCTCATAAACGTATGTATATGAGTAATATACGTAGTATAAAGAAAGTTATGTAATGCTGCAGAAAATCGATTTCGCGATTTCAACAGAAATTTTGGGTCCCAATACCGGAAAAGTGTTTTTTTCCAAACGTCTGTCCATCTGTCTCGTGTATGTGAACAACACTAGTGCATAAACAATGCGTTCGATTTCTTTCAAATTGAAGAAAGCCCTGTCGATCTGGCCTGAGTTGAAGCTCTGCGATTTTGAAAAACATTCATTCATTTTTGGAGATACATTACATGAAGCCCTTGGACATTTTCAAAATTTTCTCAAACACGACTCCAAATTTTTTCTTTAAATTTTTTGTAAGAATAGAGTATATTACACTTATAAAGTTGGCATACGTCTGATTTTAATGGTTAACTCTGAATTTTTGAAAATTGAAACCTGAATTTTTTTGGCTTCTTCCTAAAACTACAAAATTGAAGACATAGATTTTTCCTTCAAATGAAAGTTATTTTCCAAAAAAAAATCTTTCATAATGGTCACATAATTTTTTTTGAAAATTTCAGTAGTTTTCGTGCAATAGTGCATGCAATTTTTGCAATTTTAACAAATAAGAAAAACAAGATTTTCTCAAAAACGATTCCAAATTTTTTGTTTAAATTGTTGGTAGGGGTAGCGCAAAATGTGCTCTATACGATGACATAAACACCATATTGCTCTATTCTTTTGTTTTTTCAAAAATTACAAAAATGTTTTTTTTTTTACTTGTCTCTCACGTTGGTAGCATTTACATTAGAGGCGATTTCTTCAACTGATTGTATTTATGAGTACATATGCTTTATATAATGTCATATAAAGTTTCTCAAAAAAAACGATTCAGTGAGAAAAAATGTTTTCTGTTAAAGTTTTTTCAGAAACGCTCAAATGAGATTTTCTCAAAAACGGCCCCAAATTTTTTATTTCAACTTTTCTGATGGTTAGTGCTAATTCCACTATTTAAGATGATTTAAAGTTCATTTTAATGTATTATTTTTTTTTAAATTACACACACGTAATTTTTTGAATTTTCTCTCATGCCATTAATATGCATATTCTCAGTGATTTGAATACATTATTGCATTTGTGAGTTATAGTTCTTCAAATTACTTCAAATAAAGTTTTTTGTTAACTCAATAGATTCCTTCCTGTCAAAAAGTGCTTTAAATTTCGCATATACATTAGTGTTTCATTGGAATTTTCATAAAAATGGTTTCAAATTTTTTAACAGAAATTTCTATTTAAGACGAGGTTTTACGTTTTTTTAACATTCTTGAAGTAATACTTAGGTTCTACTATTAAGGCACCGAAAAGTTGAGAAAATGTTCAAAAAATTTACTTTGAGCGACGATAGATGGCATCTGGCAAGCGGATGTGGTACGACCGTAAAGGCAGTCCACACCAAGGAAATTAGAAAACATTACTATGAGAAAGTCTGTGCCATTCAGTAGCATCTCTAGTTTAAATGAAATATGTTCATCAAAAACGAATCTCCTAAAAGGATCTTGAATTTTTCGAAAATATGAGTATTTTTTTATTAATTTGGTGACTAACATAGTCGCCCACTCCGAATTTACTGCACTTTGTGAACATAATTTGAGATGTTTTTGGAAGCTATTGCTGTTTTCATAAAAGAAAGTAGATTGATGGAAGGTAATAAAATTAACTTTGAACTAACAAATTACTTCTTTGCTTCAAGAAATTTTTGGTATGCACCACAGGCGCTTTGTTTGAATTGGTGAGGTTTGGATTACATTAGCACTATTTCTAATACTTTACATGAAAGAAAAATTGAATAAATTGAGTACCCTAAATTTGTACCAACATTTTAACTTTAATTTCATATTATTACCTGTGCTGCCTTGGGGAACAATGCAGTGACAGAAATAGGGTCTACTCATATTTCCTGGTGCGCAACCCCGTCAAGATCTCCGCATGTTTATTTTCTTCGTGCTCCCTGTCAATTCAGATACTGTCACTCTTAATCTCCGTGTAGGCTATAAGCAAAAATTCCTTTGACAGCGCTCTTCTACAAAAGAAGTTAAAATTCCCGTTGAATATGATAGACGTAATAACATGGTCGTTTGGATAAAAAAAATAGCAAAGTGGTACCGTTGATGTCATCAAAGAATAGGCGCGACACTAATTGAAACTCAAACTTACATGTACTGTAGCACAGTTAATAAATAATAAAAGAGTACTAATCAAAACTAAAGCTATTGAGTTCCCTGTGAGACGTTTATTCTGCAAATATCTCATCCATGCACGTGCAACCAACAGGCAACCATATAGGTGCTACGAGATGCTAGGTACTCCACCTACGTTGCACCTATATAAGCGTCAGTGTTTGAAGTTGTGTTATGCGTGAGTGAAGAACTTTGCAATCCTCAAGAAAACTTGTGACACTTCTCATACCTACTTCGATTTTAACACTCGCCATTATCATGTACAGAGTTGAATTCTGCACTTTACTGAATACGATGCCATATGTGAATTCGTGCTAAATGTTGGGGGAAAATCTGAAAATAACGGAAAATCCCGGTTTTTAAATCAAATTCCCGTTTTTACCCGGTCTTGCAGGCTTTTTCAAATTCCCGGTTTTCAAGGATTCCCGGTTCGCTGGCCACCCTGCATTGGTAATACCATGAGTACATTGAAAATTACTGATAAAATCCTGAGCTGTTTAGTGGCAAAGATTATACATTTTATTTTGGAATTTTCAATTCACAAGTGGTATTTATAGACAATTTCACACATGAAATTTTGAGTATATTTATAAGAAAATTATGTCAATTAGAATTCACCAGCATGACAAAACAATGAGGTAATAAAGCTTCACAAACTGCTCAGCCAGCGAAAAAGGAAGAATATTATTTACTGCATTTCCTAACATTTTGTGAATATTTTATTGAACTCCCTATGAATATAGACATAATTTGTTATTTCTCTTAAAACAAAGTTTACATATTAGCAATATTAAGGTTCATTTTGGTACAAAGGCCTGAAGTGATAATGAAAATATTTCTCTGACAAGAAAATGTGCGTGATATAATTGTTAATATAATTACATTATAAAAATTCAAAGTGTGTTGTGCATTCACATTTATTTATTAAATTATCAAGTTTTCAATAACTTTATAATGTATTTTGCAATTTCTAATAAGTAATGAATGCTCATGCACACGGGATACATTGTTGTGGGGGCAACCTTCCTTCTCCCCCCCCCCACACACACACACTAAGAAGCTCTTCAAATACTAATGCATTGGAAGTTGATCGAAAATTGAAGTGTTCACACAAAGCACAAACTAGGCTTAGGAAAAATGAAGGCAATATTATACCTGTAATCCTCCACAATCAGCCATTACATTAGCCATTTTGTAAACTTCTTCATTATTCACTTCCTGCTCACTTTTAGCATCTAGAGTCTCAACAAATTCTTCAGTTGCATCTCCTAGTAGTCCTCTCATACGATAAACCACTCTCATTGCATCACCTTCTCCACCTTCTGCAACCCATACCTTCTTGTAAACCTATGAAAAAGAGATGGGAAGAATAACAAAGATCAGAATAACATTACCCAAAAATAATTATTCTGAAGAAAAGAAAACATATTTATACGACAGCAATAGGAGAGAATACTGAAAAAAGATTAACATAATTCATTATGCAATAAAATAACTGACACCGCTTATTTACAAAATTGGTTGTCATTTGTATAAAAGTCCACATTGCACATGAAGTAATTCCTTTTAACTTTCTTGTATATATAGTACAGAGAAAGTGTGATACTGCAAGAAAAATTGCCAATTTATAGACAAAGAAACACATTTTGTAGACTCTTCATACCAAAAAAAAAAAGTAGTTTCTTCCTCCTATAATAATAATAATAATAATAATAGTAATAATAAAAAATTTCATGGGCAATAGCCAACTTTCATAAAAATTACATAATGAAACTACGAGGGGCATTACTTATTGCACAAATTTGCCCAGTAAGTGCAAATTACTTGTACTTATATATAGTCAAATTACTTGCATTTATATACAGAAAAGTTACTTACATTAATTACAGACCTTGAGATTAATGAATTTAACTCTCAAAATTGGGGCTTCCAGTTAAGGTGGCAGATCGCTAAGACGTATGATTGAAGATGGAAGAAATGCCAGTGAAATAAGAATAAGAGAGATTTTGAAAAAAAGAACAGTACAAGCAAGCAACAGGTACCAACAAGTAAGAGAGATAAGAACCAAAGAAAATAAAAAAATGAAGATTGAAAAAACTGAACGTGAAATTAATGCTTGAGTGATAATGATTAGTCAAATACCGAGACTGGAAATGGGTAAGGAGAGTAGTGCTGCAGTTGACCCAAAAGCACACTGCCAAAGAGAAGTCAATGCGATGCAACTTGGGTCAAGTTATAGCCCAAAACAACGATATGAATTGTAGATAAACTGCAAAAGAATATTCCACACATAAGGTATGGGATTACCAGAGAGAGATGCAAAATATTTACAAACACATGAGACCAAACGGATTTGGCTATGTCCAGAATCTTACTGTATCCTAAAAGATAATAAGAAAAATATTAGTGAAACCCAGGATAATAAAATGGAAATGGCTGAGTTAAGAAAACAAACACTAGATATACAGATGATACTAACATCTGTAATGAATACCATCAGAAATGAAGCACTGGATTACACAAGAAATAAACAAGACAATAAGAAATAACATTAATCAAACAGAGACTCATGAACCAACAAACACTTGAAGAATGAAGTATGGCTCATATAGAGATTCTGTAATCCTCTAACAACAGAATGGGACAACTACTAAGAAAATTGAGGACAAGATTTGGAAAGAAGTAGAACTGAAGACAGTTGACACATCAAAGAAGAAACTGGAATGTCTGCATGTAAACTCCCAGATGCCCAAAACACAGAATGGAAATGATATAATCCTCTAGGAAGAACAAGTAACAAGGGAAAAAAAGGAACAGAAGAGAAGACAAGTAAAAATGAACAAACAGAAACCAATAAATGAGTTGGAGAAATGAGTTGGGTAATCAGAGAAACAACACATGGCTTAAAGTCAAAGAACACAGTAGTGGAAACACAACTAACCCATGGTCCACTCTAAGTAAGTCTCTATGGCTGCTTTTTTGTAGGAAGGATCAGTGCCAACAACAACAACAACAAAAAGAGAGAGAGAGAGAGAGAGAGAGAAAGAGAGAGAGAGAGAGAGAGAGAGAGAGAGAGAGAGAGAGAGAGAAAGAAAGGGAGAGACAGAGAGAGGGGAAGAGAGAGATTACAAAGTACCTTCAGGAAAATGGAATAACTGGCACAATCTCATGTGAACAAGATATAATACTAATAAATCATTTAAGTAAGGAGTGGAGTTTAAAGAGTTAGAAACCCTTAAAAACAACACCACAACACAACACAACGCTAAGAAGGATACACCTATCACTCTGCTAGAAGTGTGAACATGAAACATGAGGAGATTAGTAACTCACAAAGAAATGGAAACACGGAACTTATGAAAAGAAAGCAAGACATGACTCTCACCACTAACAAGAAAAAGAGAAAGGAGGTGAAAGGAACTACAAGATCATATTATTATTTATTCTGGAGCAGAGGAAGAAAAACATGCCAAAGGAGTAAAAAAGCTTAGTAAATAAGAAGAGTAGAGGAAGAAAAACATGTCACAGCAGTAACAGCTTAGCTTAGTAAATAAAAGTAAATAAGAATTGGAAAAATTTCATAGATGAATATAACTGGATATACCCCAAGACTAATAACAATGAAACTAAGTGACCAAACACAAACTGAATATAATAGGAGTATACGCTCCAGTTGAAGGATAGGCAGAAGAATCCAACTGTTTCTACAAAGATCCATAACACCTGGTAGACCAAATAAGTAAAGACGAGCTCCTCATTATATCAGAATTGGTGATAATGAAAGACCTCCATGCAAAGGCCCCAAAGGGAAAAAAAACAATAAATGAAATTAGGAAAAAAAACAATAAATGAAATTAGGAAAGTGCTACTTACCTTTTGCCCGTTCAATGACTTTACAATAACAAATAGTTTTTTCAAACACAAGGAAAACTACAAATTCACTGGGGAAGTAAGAGGCACAAGATCAATCCTAGAGTATGTAACAGTCAACAGAAACTTAATTAACTATGTCAAGAACACAAAAGTATTTTAAGGATGTGAAATACACACAGATCACTATTTGGTAAAGAGCAAAATTAAACTCGCAGAACAACAAATAAAACTAAGAAAAATAATGATAAAACACTTCCGAAACTCAAGGTATTCCTTTTAAAAGATGAAAGTATCAGAACATTATATGAAAAAAGGCAGAGGAAAACTACAGAAGGTAAGAGAAACAAAATAGACACATTTTGGACAATGATTGAATCATGAAAAGAGAGTAGGCTATAAACGGCATTCAAGAAAACTAAATGGTTGAGAACATCAGACAGTGATGTAAAAGAGATGATAAATCAAAAGAAAAAAGTATACGAAACTTACCTCCAAAAACGAAGTGATAAACTATTTGGAATATAAAAGACTGCTGGCCAAAGTGAGATGCTTCAATCGAACACACAGGAGAGAAGACAGGAGAAAATTTGTTAAAAGCATAGAAAGAGATGTCTCAGGCCCTTAACAAATGGGATACAAAGTTTTGAAACTGCTGCACATGAAATTGAAAGATAAAATCAGACTAGATGGCATATTGGAGAGAACACTACTCCACCACAAGAAAACTGGATAAAACACTACTCCACCATAAGAAAACTGGATAAAACACTACTCCACCATGTGGAACAATCCCACTCTCAGATCTAATGAAGTGCTAGAAGGAACAAGCCACATTACTGACAACAATGAATTAGGCACCCCACTGAATATAAAAGAACTTGAGACAGTAATAAGAAAAACACTGTTTACTCGCACACAATTATAATACTTTCTCTTCTTACAAAGAAGGGATGAGAAAGTAAAAATATTTAGTTGATTCACAAGTCAGAGCAATGACCCTGACATCTTCGTTTCATCTCTGGATGAAGGAATACACGATGTGTATGCAACAGCACTGCAGAAGTACATAAGGAACATGAGGAACCTTTCATTCAATAATATAGCTAGGTTTACTACATATAAGCAAAGTGAATGAGAATTGAATTAATTCATTAATTTTTATATGGACTATACAGAAGTTGCAACATTATAATAACATAACCATTATCAATAACACATGAAAGTATGTGCTGTAGTAGCACCACTATTTTATATAAATAATAATAATAATAATAATAATAATAATAATAATAAAAAAAGACTCTTTCTAAAACCAGTAGGAAAAGTTACATGAAGGAGGAAATGTGCAGAAATGAATCGTAGAGTTATAAATCGAAAAACAAGGTAACTTAAGTCTTAAATCACAAAGATTTTCATCCATGGTAGAACCAAAGGTATGTTAATGAAATTAGGAAAGTAAAACTCAATAATCAATCCTTGAACAATATTGTTTTACAACTTACCTCCCGCACTGGTAAGTCAAGGCTGATAATTTTGTTGTTAACAAGCAACTCCATGCCATTGTCATCTTCCAGTAGAGCAACTAATTCACAATCCTGACAGATTTTGTTCTTCACATTACGCATTAAAGGTCCGAGACCTGGCTCAGCACTGCTATATGGATTTCCCAGCATCCTACCCTGAGGCAGAGAAAAAAAAGAAAAGATTTTTGAATTACTTGCTCTAGTACACAATTTATGATAGATTTTCCTGTTCACACGTTATTCTTATTCCTAGTAGTCATGCCACTGGACTGTCCTTCCTGTTACCTTTCATTTTCTTAGATTAAAGATTTCAACTAACCTTCCAACAAATGCAACTTGGGAGATATGTACTGGTTGACTAGCCTGGTTCAATGGCAGAGGACTGAAGAAAGTTTGGGAATAAGAAGCAGGAAATAATGGTAAGAGCTTGAAAGATACCAGACAGCATTCACCTGGAAGTGGCAAGGGGAAACCCAACTGAAAATCTGCCCAATCTAGCTGACTTGGGATTGAAATCTAGGTATCTTCATAATATATTCAGTATCAACCAATTAAGCTCTAATCTAACATATTATCCCCAAAAGCAATAAGCTTTTCAGATGCACAATAACTAATGCACGAGTTGAGATTTAATAAAATAGTTTGATTTTCTTAAATGCATTAAAAATATAAAATATGAATTATCTGCAGTGACAAATTTACAAACATGACTTGAAAGATGACTATCCTTAAGTAAATATTAGTAAATACAATATATTTTAATACACATGATTGAGCTTTGTGAAACATCACATTCCACAAAGAAACACTCGTATTTAAACCAATCGTTTCACAACTCTAATTTTCTGTTCCAGCTATTAGTGATGCAAGGAGTAACCCAGAGTACTAACCTGTAAGAAATCTTCTTGTTGTGGATCTTTCTCAAGGGTAAGGAAAAATTCACCAATATCATTTTCCTCAGGATAAATAATTGAACATAAGCGTTCAAAAATAAATACAGGAGTTCGCACATCCTGAGGGCTGTATTTCTGAACAGTTTCTATGCAAATAGCCATAAAAGCCTTTGTTTCTTCTTCAGTGCCTGAAGCAATCAAAATATCCATTTAATTTACTTTTAAAACAATAACATGAGATGCATGACTTCTATAAAGTTTTGGATTTAGCAGGCCGAGAAATTTCCAGATATATCTGCACAAATATATGCATCTTGATTTTTGTAATATTTTTTTTAATAAAGCCTAGCACATTAACCGAAAGATATCTAGATATGAGTTTGGAGCTTCTATAAACTTCAGTATTTATGACTCCATTGCAAATCTGTCATGACAACAAAAAATTCAAAACCATTAATATTGTGACCAGCAACAGAATAACAAAATTATCGCAGTTGATAAAATTAGGATTGTCAATAATATGATTCCAGTCATAAAAAATTACAAAATTACATCAAAATGCAGACATTTCGAGAATGGTTAGATGAAAATTTAAATTGGAACTATCATATAGACAGTACATTTTCAAAAACTTGATAAGATCTGCTCTAATATTAGAATGATGAAAAGAATTTGCATCAGAAATGCATATTCACGCTAATGGCCATTTGCTGCAATTTCTGCCTGTGTCACCCTGTCAGTGATCACTGAATAATGAACAACAGATCGTCAGGGGCGACAATGTAAGTTCCCGGTGTGTGGTGTGTGTGATGTGTGTGGCGTGTGGTGCGTGTGTGTGGTGCGTGTGTGTGGTGCATGTGTGTGGTGCGTGTGTGGTGCGTGTGTGTGGTGCGTGTGTGTGGTGCGTGTGTGTGGTGTGTGTGTGTGGTGCATGTGTGTGGTGTATGTGTGTGGTGCATGTGTGTGGTGCGTGTGCATGCAGTGCATGCACGCGGTGCATGTGTCTAGCACGCTAATGCAGAGCTCTGCAGAAAGCACCACTAAGCATCACTGTGATGCTATGCATCAAGACAAAGATAAAATGTGTGTGTTGCTTTAAGTTCACTATATGCACTAGAGGGTTTAAGTCATGTCTCAGATTTGGGATCTGACACAGTACCTGTTGTCATTTCCTCTAACAATTCCAGCAATTTCTCCTGTGTTTCATCAATAAGTCGTGTCCTCTGCACAACTAGGCGACGTAACGATAAATAACCATTAAGCACAGCTCCCACCAGGCGTCCTTTATATTGTTGCTTGATGCTGTCCTGCTCCAAGAAGGATGACAGCAATTCCGTCAACATCTTTAGCGCATAACCTTAACATAATATATACATGAAATTTAATTTAAATCTAATAACAATATATGAAGATAAGTACAAATGAATTGTTAAATCAACAATTAATGATGCTATTAAAATGAGAAGATTTGCATCTATTTAATTTGCTGATGAAACTATTAATGTTGTAATTTTAATTGTTACATTTAATTTTTTTATACTACTAGTAGAACTAGAATAATACTGATTCCATCTAGTACTCATTGCATCATTTAATTCTTCACTGCTACTAATTACATCTTTGAAAATTTTATTAAAAATGAACTAAAATTAATAATACAATACAAGAACTATTATGTTAATAGTATGATTATATCTGTGTGATATACCGCAAACACATAGTGGACTAAATATTTGTAAATTCTATATAATTAAGTAATATATCCCTAACACATTAGATACATCCCCACCAAAACTATGTTCCTTCATTGAAACCATCCATCTCCATAACCTTGACTTAACACTTTTCCACATGATAAACTGGAAGAAAACAATAAGAGCATTGATCTCTTAACAGCTGTGTCAGCTGAATCAGAGGCAAGCATGCCTCTTCAGTTTCAGAGCTTGGTAGATTACCCGTGTCCTCTTGATGTGGTGGGCTGTGACAATTACTAGGTGGTTCCCTTTTAACCTCACCCTCTCCTAAATTTATAGATGTACACCGTTTTAAAATAATTTTAGTAATCTTGTTAAGATTTATTGAAAAATGTTTGAAATCGATAATTTTGTTTAAAAATAAGAAATTCATGGATCTGATACAAACTTTGAAACATTTCTCCACACAAAGAAAAAACAAAATTTTGTTTTCCATTCTTATTAACTTTTCATTAAAATATTTTAAACATTTCCAAGCTTTTTCTAAGTAGGTTGCTTTTGTTGCTAATCTCATTTGACTAATCTACTTTATCATTATTTTCTTTTCGTTATATGTGGTGTCTCAGTCAGCTGCAAAACTCACATTTCAAAATACGACATGGCCACTGTAGAGTTAACTATGTTCAGACAATCTGAGTTGAAATAACTACTGTAGTTAAATAAAACTTTAAAATAGAGATAAAAAAATTGTTTGTGATTTTCAATGCTTTTCACCAACTGCAATTGTGAAAGTGGTTATCTTCGCAAGCAGTTTCATAAGAGAAATTAGTTTTTTCCATGTAGAAAAACCTATGTGAAACTGCACACGACAAACCTAACTTCACAAGATCACTACATGACATGAGTGTATGCTGATTTCCCAGCATTCAGCATAAGCAAAAACAAGTATTTACTTATTTTCCCATCATTTCTTTCCTAGTAAAGTTATTCACCCTGAATTACGTAAATGCCTTTGTTAGGTAGTCAATGTTTTTACTACTTACTCGAGACTTGAAGTAAATACTATGTTTTTATTCACACCACCCACTGATTATGACCCTTCCAAGAAAGAATTATTCATGCAGTTTCCAATTTTTTAATCTCACCTGTTTCTCCCACATCAAAAAACATGTTTTTAACAGAACATTTTAATGCTTCAATTTCTTTTGGAAGAGGAATAATACCATATTAACAGTTAAAAATTCAAGTTTAAAAAAACAAAAGACAAAACTAATTATTTTAATCAGGGAAATAAAAAAATCTTAAGCTGAATGCATTTTAAACATGACAAGCTATTTCCCTTCATTTTCTCCATTTTTCCAGAAATTAGTCACCCTGATTAAATATTGCAATTATAAATTGAAATTTGGAAGCAGAGTTGAAGCTATGTTATAATTCCATTCAATTTCTACATTATTACCTTGAGCAAGATCTGATGTAAGAGTAGTATCTTCCAAACGGTGAAGTTGTTCAATCTCTCGGGTTAATAATTCAGCTAAATGTAATAATACACCTCTGACTGCCAAGTACTGTTTCCAAGGGACAGGCTGAACTAGACTTTGATACAAAGACAAGAACTCTGCAGCACTCTCTCCTGCAGATCCCAGTTCACCCAGGAAGCCAGTCAACAAATCAAGCACCTTCATTAAAGAAATGAAAAAATGTCACTTCAAGAATTCTGCAAATATTACACTACAGTCAAATTATGATCAACATCAAACTGGCCACTCAGGAAACTTACCTCACGTTTACGTACAGGTACCAAGCATAAACTCTCCAACATATTGCATGCCACTTGACGCGCAAGCCTTGAGCTAGGATTAAACAACACCTGTTTCAGCCAGGCAGCATCTGACAAATGTAAACTTACGATACCACAAGTACTCTGACGCCATCGAAGTGCATATTTCTCCATTAGGTACAGTGCTCGAGCCTCCTCCTGCAATGGTTCCCAAGATGTTTTATGTCACACAAAAGATGATAAAGTGAAAGAAATGTCTATGCTAAAGTCATTATTCTCTTATAAGTCATGACATTTTGCACTGGTGCATTTGTTGGTTTAATATGTGCCTAGTTTGTCAGTTGTATTGAAACAACCTGTTCATAAAAACCAAACCTTTTCTACAGGCAAAAAGGGATTTGAATTATGGGGAGCTGAAACTCCCTCTAGTGTATGATGTGGATTTTTCATTCAGGTAAGAAAAAACAATTAATGATGAATCTCTTACTTTCTTGATCGTTTTTGTGGTCTCTTTCTCAGTATTTCGAGGAGGCATGTGTGATCTCCATGCTTTATAGGAATGTTTTGGATCACCTCGCAGCCATTTGGTTACTTCTACACCAATACCTTCTGTAGGTCGAATTGTCGCTAAGGCATCCACAGTCTTATCCTTTCAAAATAACAAGGAAAAATTATCATCACTTTATGTTATAATTTACTGTTGATATAGAAATGTGATTTTAATTTATATATTTATTAATAAGCTGCAATGCAACACGTAAGAATTTAACTAAATAAATAAAAGAAGAATACAATGCTTACCTTATTTTTCTTGGATATTGGTTGGTCGGGTTTTATGAGAGACTGAAGTATTTTAAGACATGGTAGAATGATAGACTGCATCACAACTGGAGACCTTGAATCCTTACACGCAATCAGAAACAGTTGCATCACACAACGTAACTTCTGTTCCCAACAAGAATCTTCCTTTTGTACTAGAGCAGCCAAAAGTGCCATTTCATGACGAACAGCAAAAGCAAGATCTGATGTTGCTACATTTCCTCGCAAAGTAATACTAATACGATCCATTAATAACTGCCGTAAATCTTCAGTAGCAGGAGCATTATCTCTTGTTAACAGACATAATAGTTGGCGAACTTCTTCTTGAACCTGTAAACAGATTATTGTTATATGCTTTAAACCTCTAAATCTAAAAGAATTTATGAAATTAGAAAATATTTATAATTCACAATTTTTTTCTACTATACTAATCAGGCCTTTTAAATTATTAATAGTGGAAATAATTATTATGTGCCTATTGCAATATATAATTTATTAGAGGGCAGATTTTGATGACATAAAAAGTCACCAAAAATGATCAATAAATTTATCTTAAAATGCCCTATAAACACACAAAAATGACCAATTTTTTTATCAAAACCAATTTAGATGAACAATTCAAGGTGTTGATGTAAGTGAGGCTTCTTCCCTTCAAATGAACTAAGCTTGCAAACCCTTTTATTTGGACTTAGTTATCATGAAATCCGCCAAATTGACAATGGTGCTGAAGGCGTCAAAGGAATCTTAGTTTACATATTGACAACAGCTGACATTAGTTTCCGAGCAAAGAAATCGAATAGGATACTGAGGAATTCTGTGAAGAACATTTGTTGCAACACATAAACATTGTCTGAAGCAAGTACCATTAAAATGATATTAAAATCGAAGAACAATGCAAAAAGTCATATAAAAGTGGGACATTTCCTTTTGTCGTAACATAAAATGAATTGTTCTAAAGTAAAAAGAAAAAATAATAACATTTCATTAAAATCTACGCCCAAATAATTATATTGTTATTCTTCTTATTATTATTGCTTTTACTACTATTACTATCACCATCATCATTACAGTTAAATCAATTGAAGCAGAAACCCCAAATGTTCTCTTCCTTCTTCTTCCTCCAGATTTTGAGACATATTTATTTATTTATATACAGGCAATGCCCAATTACAGTACATTTGCAATTTTATTATTTAGTTGAAGTCTTTCAAAATTATAGCTTTGGCTTG
This sequence comes from Teleogryllus occipitalis, assembly GCA_011170035.1. Taxonomy (NCBI): domain Eukaryota; kingdom Metazoa; phylum Arthropoda; class Insecta; order Orthoptera; family Gryllidae; genus Teleogryllus; species Teleogryllus occipitalis. Next base: position 156,089 of record BLKR01014771.1, on the reverse strand, counting down.
AGACTTAAATTTATAAACAGTCAGATAAATCAATATTTATCATATTTGCAATTTTACACATACGCCATAAAGGCGCATTTAAAAGAGCATTTGTTTTACAAAAGGGAATGTTAAAAACAACTTGATCAAAGTTTCGTAGTTTGGTTACAGGAATTTTCCATGACAATAAATTCAGTAAATCTGGACAGTCTATATGGTTGTTACATAGTTCGTATAAAAATAAATAATCAATGTACATTCTATGAGAGTTTAATAAGCTGATGTCTAACAATATTGCAATTTCAGTATAGTCATGTGTAATAAAGGGTGAAGGTTATTTCAATATCCAAGCAACAAAATTAAAGAACTTATGTTGAACTGTTTCAAATCTATTGATATTCACTTGATAGAATGGAGACCAAACTGATGATGCATATAACAATATTTATCACACAATATAATATAGTACATATAGATGCATTGACTGCTATAAAAATTCCTCAAGTCTGCCATGAACTGTGGATGTAACATCTGGCTTAAGATTTTCTTTGGTGCAGAATTGGGTATAAAGTAATTAAGTTTTTTCTATCTCCTACAAAATTGTAGAGAGCAGACATGATAGGTTTCTGCGCCAAGCATCATCTTTAAAGCTGTGTGAGCATTGAAAAATACAAGTTTTGTAATTGCATTGGTTTTAAGAATGCACTTTTCAACATTCTCGTCTAATACCAACTTCTTAAAAACAAAAAATAATAATAATATTTACTAATAATATATATATATATATATATATATATATATATATATATATATATATATATATATATATATATATATATATATATAAAATCAAAATAATAAAAAAAATTGTTTTTACAGGAATGAAATAATGAAAATGAAATAAAATAATGAAAAATTCAAACCTGCATTGTACCACGCCGCAGATTATTCTCCAACAACTCTGCTATTAGACCTTGACTGCAAAGAGCTTGTCGAGATACCGGATTGGAAGCCAGTGCACGTAATAGGGTAAGACAATGTTCAGTTGCAGAAGTAGCACATCCAAAACAACGGCCAACAGAAGAGATTCCAGGAGGTGAAGATGTATTTCCCGAAACAGATTCAGTCATTGTACTGGATAAAGGGAGCACATTTAATCCAATAGCACGACTACCATTATCTCGTTGATTACGATCATACGCAACTAGTTCTCGACGGCAGGCCAAAACACGCTGTAAAAACAAACATTTTCATACAATATAAAACACACATTTCATTCTTAAACAAAACTACAAAGTATTAAAAAATTAAAGAATTGTATAATCCTACTTTATAAAGACATTAAGTAAAAAAATAGATGCTTTAGATTATGGTCATGAAACCTATCTTAACCATTTAATAAACATGTAATAGCTATTAACATACCTAGAAATGTTATGAGTGTTATTAATTCACAGGCCAAAGTTATAAATCAAGGCAGAGTGTAGCGGAGTCAAGATTTTTAATTTGGATGAGGCAGTAATAACACAGTAACATTTCTAGGTATGTTCAGCATTTTATTTGTCACCATAAAATCTCACAATTTATGCAAAAATTTACGACATCACTGCGATACAAAACAAATGAATTCTGTTGCTGCGGCATGTTACTATGATATTGTGGGGTGTTGCTTGTGAATCTATTGAAACAAAATTTGTATACCATGGTTTGAGTAAAGTTGGATGCAAATAATTCTCCTGGACCTAAAGATACCAAAAGAAATGACGTTCATGAAGAGAGGATGTTGGCATGTCGACTTCCAGTGGCGACACCTTCAGATCGTCAGTAAATATGATTACCAGAGAAGAGTGTCATTTGGTGGAATGCCAAGAAAATGAGGTTAATTTATCTAATATACATTTTTTAATTGTACTATTAAGATTACAATTAACATTAATTATTCCAAAAACTAATACTAGTTACTTTTATTCTGAATTCTTTGAATCTGATTTGTTTTGTATATTGCCATGATTTTTACTTAACAAACATTTTACTTATGACGAATCAATGGTTGTTTATTTACGTTGCTAAGGACGCTAAAACCCACTGCTAAAGATGTTACATTTCTTAACATATAGGTCGGTACAAGTGCACTTAACAAACCTGTGGGGTTGCATGTAAACAGGGGTTAAAGTCCCATGTGACTGATAAAACATGTTAAAATCCCCAGATCCACTCTTAACGTGCTTACATTAATATACCAGTCCTAAGGACTTTAATAATGACAATATTTTTCTTTGAAATGCTACTGACTAGATTCAAGAGTATTAAAACTTTTGAAAAAGACTCCAACAAAGATCAAAATACTGAACAAAATAAATAACAGATATTATGTCTGTTTGGAAAAAAGAATATTTTTAACATGAATTAATTTTTTAAATTTATTTATTTATTTATAATTACCAGACAATTTGTCTATAATAATGAATATCAGATAACTAAATACTTCTTACAACTTGTATATGAGAGGGGGGGAGAGCATGTGACAGAGCACAAGAGAGCGCGAGAGGGGGGGAGAACACAGGGATCACATTATTACTAAGATTTGTCAAGGCAGTGATTTCCTTACAGTTATGTGTGAGGTACAGATTTAGAAAATTTTGTTTGAAGGGCACATAATTAAAGAATCTCTTATGAACATTCTCCATGTTTTTAAATTCGAATTGTAATACGGTAACCAAATTGTCGATGCATGAAACAAAATTGGTTTTACTAGGGAAACAATGTTAAAGTCAATGTTAGTGTAAATTTTTGACTTTACAAAATTCAGAGTTCGCAGGCTTTTGTTAAAAATATAATCTACATGGTTTGTCAAAGTCAATTTCTGGCCAAGTCTTTTATACTTGAAGAGTTACAATCTGTTATTTTGTATTCATATTTTGGGTGATTTTCTTTTTTTAATTTTAACTCAATTTTACATTCATTTATATTTAATGGAATGCCATTTGATTTACACCATTGACATAGTCTATTTATATTGTTCTGAAATAAATTACAATTATTGTCACCTATTTGGCAATAGAATTTAATGTCATTAAAGAAAATAAAAACAATAATTTTCTGAAGTCTGAACTTTAGGGTATCCAGATGTTACATTTATATGATAGGGCTGAAATTCTTTCTATTTGACATATTCTGTTCTCTCAGATGAAGCCGATTTAATAATGATCCAGATCCAATAACAATCCTACGTCAGATTAGCATCTTGACTTGAAATGCACATTCTTGACACTCATTCATGAAAAATGAAATCATGGAAAGAGGATAATGAGTAACTCATGTAGAAAGTATTTGCATTTCTTTTGAAAATAGACGAATTTGTGCTAGGGCAGTAGCACCCCCTGCCAATTTCATTATTTATTGCCACTCTGCCAACTGGAGATTGTTTACAAGAAAATGTTTTTTTTTTTTTTTAATTCCAGAAGAGTCCACTTCAAAACTCCTTTTAAAGAAATTTGACATGCAAAATTGTTAGATTAATCGTTAAGTTTACTGGAAGTAAAATATGATGTTCGTTTATAGGTTCTTTGAGATTTGATTGTTGCCTGTCAGTTTACATTTGTTTCAGAACTTCATTCAGAGGTACACAGGCACTTCCCTACATCTCAATGTGATGAGGTCTTTTGTAATAATAAAGTTTTATAACGTATCAAAAAAATCAGTCACTTGCCTATGATAACTGTTTACACACACACTGAGTTAAATGTTTTTGGATTAGATTAGGAAGAATATTGCTGTTGTAGGAAAGTGATGATAATGTTAACTATGATCTATGGGCTCTTACATAATCTTTGAGCAATACTAGTCTGAACAGAAAATTGATGTTAACAGAGGATGCACTAACCTGAATGATTTTGCTCAGTTCTTCAAAGGAACTTTTGCATTCTCCACAATAACGCTGGGCTAGTAACTGGATAGCTCTGTTCACTTGAGTGCTACCAGCACTACCAGCCTGTATACCTTCATCCAATGCCCGATCCAAACGATGTTCACTTATCTTCAACAATAATAGCTGCAAAAACATTAATAAAAGTTAAGAGTTATCTAGAGATGCATCAAATTATGGTTAATCCCATCCCACTCTAATACATAATACCAATTATACTATGTCATAACATAATAACAATATCAGAATAAATCAAAAGAAATTATCTAATCAATCTTTAATTAATTCTTTTTACAAGAATCAATTTTCATTCACCTCTAGAGTTGGTTTATTAGCAATGAGTTGCTTATAAACCCTGTCAGCTTTCTCCAGAAGTGAGTTAATCGTAGCCACGGTCTTCTTGCGATCCTCATCGCTTTCTATGGGATCAACAGCACAACACGGCCTACCAGTTAGAGTGTAATCAAATTTAGCATACTTGCAAAAACCACAAGCATGGCACAGGAAGGGATCCTTTTCATCATAATTAATTGCTCTGAAAATAAAAACGTAAAATGTTAAAAATGAATAAATTGAGAATCTGAGAGCAAAAAATACTCTTCACCTACAGCATTCACTTATTCAGGATGAAGAGTTAAAATTCTTCAAAACAAAATTACATAGCTCACTCACCGACATTTATGACACTGAAATACATTCTCCCCACAATTAGCACAGACCCCTGGGTTTGCAGGAACTGATGCTGAACACCGAGGGCACTGGAGGGTTTCAGATGAGGCTTGAATGTTTTCATAGAAATCAGCATATTCAATCATAAGGTTGCAGGCAACAATAGGCAAAGGAAATTCCATCTTCACTTCTGTTTGCCCAGATGCCAAAGTAGCCTTTTTTGCTCTATGCCACATGGCTGAAAAAGTCCAAGAACATAAAATAAGTAAGATTCTATTCTATGATATGAAATATAAGCCTACATGAACATTATTTCATAAATAAAAGGAATATTCTTAACAACTCATTGAAGTAAAATTATGTTGTGCCCCAGGTTTGGTTGAAATTTCCAAACCTTCTGTTACAGACTTGAAACTTAGCTAGATGGTTCATCAGTGTTTGTAAAGTGTTTCCAATATAGTTTATTTTCCTGTTGCTGGAAACCATGACTTGTGCAACTGTCCAAAAGCAATGGTGTATTTAAAGGCCTATCATCAAGTTCATACATCTTTTATAAGTAATTTCTTGAGAGAATGATCTTCAATCCACTTCAGCCCTATGTTGAGGAAAGAGTACCCTGTCCAATAACCAGATTAGTTTAAAAAAGGTTAGTCAACTATGGATCTATTGGATTTGATTGAACAGGTCATAGAATCAACCCAGAAAGCTGTTTCAGATAGAGATACAGAAAAGGAGATGAATAATGCCCTTGTGACTCTGGACATCATAAAATATAACACAACAGGACAGGGTAACATTTTGGATATACACCAACGTCTTTGGAACTCAAACTCACATCAGTAGTTTTAGTTTATTTAAAAGACATAAAACTATTGTGTCATGAAAACAATGGTACTAGGACAAACCAACCAAGCTACAGATGGGGGACCTGTAAGCCTCTGTTGTTGGCCGTTTCTTGTGCATGAAACTGTAAATGAGGTACTCTGCAGGCTTCAAATGACTCAAAGTACTTGAACAAACAGCTTCACCAATGAGACAACTATACCTAAAAGTGGAGAAGATGTGACATGGTGCTTAGTATGAATGGGAAATACAGTGAAAGTCTCCCACTGTAATATATCTATGATGACTCATCAAATAGCAAAGACAGTAAATTGATACATGTGATGCTCATTTGCACAGGTGCAGTGACAAAGCGTGTGACATAACCGCTTTCCTTTCCCTTCCCATCATGCTGAACACTGGAGGACTCTTGTCAAAAATTGACTTTCATTCAGTTTCCTTGCTTCAATACTTCATATACAACAACACACTGACTCGACACTTGGGTGGGCATGATTGTGCTGAAATGTTTGTAGATTTTTGCACATTACTATATGACTGATGAAGTGCCAGAGGCCTGCATAAGTGCTAGAAGCTTGCACAAGGGCTAGATAATGGCACAAGCGCTATAGACGAAAACACAAGTGCTAGACGACAGCACTAGATGATGCACTTAACTCCTAAAAATATTGTTTATCAAAAGAAAATCTCTCAGAATCATTGTAAACTGAAGTACATGGCACTACCCTCATACAAATAGTAGAAAGAACTTGACAACAGAAAATGATATGTTGACAAATTCTTGAAGTTGAGAGTGTTTAGATTATAGGAGGGCCAATGAAATTTATTGGTTTCCAATACTGTTTTGACTGCCAGTGGTCCTGCAGGTGAGAAAAAGTCAAGAGAGGTGGTTAAAAATATCAAGCTTATTGGGCACTAGTTTTGTTAGTAAATCTGAAAAATTACCAACTGCTCTCATTTAAAGACAACACCATGATGTTCCTCAACAACTTTTTATTGTGGTTTTCTTCCCTCCCCCTTTTTGCAACAGATATTTCAGGTTTTGCGACTCATACACACACACACGCACGCACGCACGCACGCGCGCACGCGCGCACGCACACACACACACACACCAAGGCAGACATGCTACTGGGTGCAGCAGGTGTCCATCGTACCAAAATGCGCAGAAAGCAATAACGGATAGAAAATGAGAATTATACAACTCAATCTCAACCATTGCGCAGTCGCCCAGGATATCCTGGCACAGTCGGTTAGGGAATGGGAGGCTGATTTAGCAATAGTATGCGAGCAGTATACTAACCGTGAAGATACAGCGTGGGTATCTGACCTCCACAACCAGGCGGCAATCTGGGCGTGTGGAAAACACACATTCCAGCAAGTTATGACCAGACCCGGAGCTGGATTTGTCTGGGTAAAAATCAACGGCGTTTACATCTACAGCTGTTATGCCTCACCAAACGCGACAATGGACGAGTTTGAGCACTTCCTTGACCGCTTAGTGTACGACGCAAGAGGACGAAGCCCCTTGGTGATAGCTGGAGATTTCAACGCCTGGGCGGTTGAGTGGGGTAGTTCGTCCACTAATGAGCGAGGTCGAGCAGTTCTGGCATCCCTCTCCCTTCTGAATGTAGAACTCGCCAACACGGGAGACATACACACCTTCCGCAGAGGGGGCGTGGGATCTGTTGTGGATCTGATGTTCATGTCAGATAATCTTTTGAGAATGGGAGTGTCCTGGAGAGTTAGTGAACACTATACCCATAGTGACCACCAGGCACTTTTGTACGAGGTGCAAAATCAGCGGCGGGATAATTTTGCGCCGAAATATCAGCCAGCTGGGTGGAAAGTAAAAACGTTCGACGAAGAACTTTTCCGACAATGTTTGGAGACGATAGTGCCAACAGGTACCGCAGATGACAAAGCTGGGCAGGTGATGAAATGGGTAACCAAAGCCTGTGATGCGGCTATGTCTAGACGGGGAGCAATCTCTCGACGTTCACCAGTTTACTGGTGGAATGAGGAAATCGCCCAATTACGACGGAGGTGCCTTCGAGCCAGAAGACAGTACCAGAGAGCTCGTGGCAGAGACAACTTTCCTCAATTGCAAGAGCAATACAAACTCGCTCGAAGCCAGTTGAAAATAGAAATCCGCAAGAGCAAACGCTTATGCGCCAAAAGCCTGTGTGACGAGGTGGAAAAGGATCCATGGGGTAGGCCGTACAAGACGGTCATGTGTAGGTTAAGACAGCGACACCTACGTTCTCCAACTTGCCCCAAAATGCTGCTCAGAATTGTGACAGCCCTATTCCCTAACCACCCCGGTGTCTCAGATAATATAGCGTTATCTGAGCTAGAAATAATTCCTCCAGTCACGCAAGAAGAAATTCTGCACGCAATCAGCAGAATCGGCAACACAAAGGCTCCCGGACCGGATAACATTCCCAATATTGCCCTCAAGACTGCGATACTTGCTCACACCGACATCTTTGTGAATCTTTATTATTCTTGCTTGAGGGAAGGGGTGTATCCAGAAAGATGGAAAAAACAGCGCTTGGTGCTCCTCCCTAAGGGGAATAAATCACCCGAAGATCCATCATCATACCGGCCATTGTGTATGCTGGACACAGCTGGCAAGGTTCTGGAGAGAATTATTAGTACCAGACTGGAGAAAGCTGAGGAGGAGGGAGGAGGCCTTTCGGAAAATCAGTATGGTTTCCGCAGAGCCCGCTCGACTGTTGACGCAGTCCAGCTTGTCATTAACACCGCCCGACAAGCAATTGGAGGAAGTAGATGGAAGAGAGGCCCAAAACAGTACTGTGCTGTCGTTACGTTGGATATTAAAAATGCATTCAACTCGGCCAGGTGGAGTAATATTCACCAAGCTCTCCGCAGATTTAATGTGCCAACGTACTTGAGGAAGATTGTGGCCGAGTATCTGAGTAATAGAGCCCTCATTTACAATACAAGGAATGGGCCGAAGGTACATAATATCACGGCTGGTGTCCCGCAAGGGTCGGTATTGGGTCCACCATTATGGAATGTGATGTATGACGAGGTTCTTCGGCTTCCCCTCCCAGAAGGCACCAGTATTATTGGTTTCGCGGACGACATTGCTATCGTCGCCGTTGCGAAGTACATTGAGGAAATTGTGTATATTTGCAACGAAGCGATTGCTATTGTTAGTCAGTGGTTGAAGTCCTCAGGGCTGCAGTTAGCTGAGCACAAGACTGAGGTTCTCCTAGTCTCTAGCAGGAAAAAGAGAGAAACCATCACTCTCAAAGTCGGAGACCACCGTAGTGAATCACAGCCGTCGATCAAATATCTTGGTCTCATGATTGACGCTCGTCTGACATTTGCTGACCACCTGAAGTACGCCAGCAATAAAGCTGTGGTAATTAATGCAGCACTGTCGAGACTAATGCCCAACATAGGGCCCTGTCAGGAGAAACGGAAGCTTCTGGCCTTGGTTGTGAGGTCCGTCTTGCTCTATGGAGCCCCAGTATGGGCCAACTCCACGATGATAAATAGCTACATCCGAGGGATGACGTCAGTGTACAGGTTATCAGCATTGCGGGTAGCTTGTGCATTCCGCACTGTGTCAAACGATGCAGTGTGCATCATCGCAGGGATGCCTCCTGTCGATATCTTGGCGCAGGAGAGACGGAGGCGATATCACAAAGAAGAGGAGAACCCAGACTGCTCGACAACACTGCTCGAATGGCAGGATCGATGGGACAAGTCCATTAAAGGAAGATGGACGTACCGCATGATTCCCTTCATTGCACCGTGGATCAACCGTAAACACGGCGAAGTAAATTTCTTCTTAACCCAGCTGTTGTCTGGACATGGATGTTTTCTGGCATATCTCCACAGGTTCAAGCTGGAGGATACCCCATTCTGTCCACTATGTGAACCTGCTGTCGAAGACGCCGAGCATGTGTTCTTCCAGTGCCCGCGATACCATGTGCAGCGACGGCACGTTATGAGTATACTCGGGATCGACCCTCTGACACCCGAAGCAATGGTTGGGTGCATGCTCGCTTCAGAAACCAACTGGGATGCGGTGAGCGCATATGCGCAGACCATAATAGCTGAGCTGAGGAAAATAGAAAGGGAAAGAAGGGTAGTCGACTGATCCTCGTTTGATCCTTCCTACGTTTTGGCGAAGAGAAGTGGCTGGTGACTAGGCCACTCTAATCCACTCCCCGTGATGTAATGCCTAACGGCGGTTCCGTGGGGAGGATGGAGGAGAAGGGAGGTTGGTTTTAGTGGGTAAAAATCTCACTATCATGTGGTACGGGCCGCATGGTGTCTTTTGAAGATTTCCACCTACGCTCGTAAAAAAAAAAAAAAAAAAAAAACCACGCACCCCCCCCCCACATGCACACACACTCTCTGTGTAGACAATGAAACTACTTTGTATCGTCATGGACGAATGTATAATAGAAGGGGAAACTCTTGCTGTTTGAGAGTGTGAACTAGAGGATGTGCCAGTGTCGTTTCTGTGTGGCAGCATTTATTTTAAAGTACAGGTGTTATTTCAAACGCTACTTTGTTAATTTGCTCGTCAGGTAGTGGTGCAAGCTCATGAAACTTCTACCACTCTGGTGGAAAGGATATTGCTTATGGCAACGAGATTGTTTGTCACATTTTCTTGCGAGCCTTGTTTGGCAATGTACGTTATTATGAAGTGTTGCAGATCATTTTGGCAAATTGCTGGGTTCCAGGAGACATCAATGCTGTTCAGCAGGGCAAAGAAAACTTTTCTTCAGGTTTACGTCCTAGCCGGCAAGGTAAGTGAAATAAATTACTTCCAGCAGCATTTTGTTTTATCAAATTCATAAAATAATTCCATTTGTCAGCCACATGGCCAAATTGAAACAACTAATTAGTTTGTTGCTATTAAATGTATGGAGTTTAGTTCATAACCCGATTCTTTTCCATAGAGTATAATACTATATAGAAATGAATCAGGTTATGAACAACAATAATTGTGCCATTTAATGTATTGCTCCATATGTTTCAGACAACTTAAGAGCTTTGTAAGTAATTGTTTTTATAGATGATCAATAGTCTATTATTCACTATATATAATGCTTCAGAAAATTGGGTGTGTTGTTTCTGCTTGAGATTATTCAAATATACATTTTCATTACATTTCAATATATGTGGTTCCAGTTTTGTGATCTGAAGTATAGAATCCTGTCAGTGAAGTTAGAGAAGAGATTTGAATTGCATGAAAATATCCTTGAGTGAGGTTGTTTTTTTTTTTTTTTTTTTTTTTTTTTTTTTTTTTTTTTTTTTTTTTTTTTTTTTTTTTTAATCCTCGTACCTCTGATTCATAAATAAATAGGCAAAGCAATGGTAATATTCTAAGCTCAAACTGGGAGTGGTAGCTCAGTGCATCAACTGAAGTCACTGCAGCGCCTCTGACCAAGAGGTCCTAGGTTCGAGTCCTGACAGCAGCAGGATTTTTGACACTAACTTTTCAGCTAGGTCGAGTTCAGTCGCTGTCTGGAGGAGAATTCTAGTAGCCAGCTGCTCTGATCAGTAGTTTTCCGTGGTTTCTCCGATCAACACCAGGCAAATGCTGGAGCAGTACCCTAACAAACAGGCCACTGACCACGTGCTATCTTTCCTTCCTCTTCCTTGTCCTATCCTTCCCCTTTACACACACACACACACACACACACACACTTACACTAACATGCACTACACTACCACATATTTCAGGAGACCGATTGGGAGCTTAAGAGTTTGTCCTAGCTGGGGCGGTGCCCTCCTAGCGAGAATAGTCCTGGTTAGGGGAAAACGCCGGTAGGTCGGCACCGGACCTCGCTATCCAGTGGGGAAAGATCACTGCCATTCCCCTTAGGAAAAACATGAACTACACTTACGGGACCAATGACTAAGCTAATGCCTAAGCTGTTGATGTGCCCGAAATCACTAACCAAATAATCAAGCTCAATAATTAGGTTTTTCTTTTAAACAGAAATTGTCACTAACTTTCCACAGCTCCTTTGCTGTCCTTGTATATAAACCTTCAAATCTTGCCTGTTTACTACCCATCAATTGTACAGCTTGAATGAAAATGTGATGAATTTGAAGAAAGAATGCATGTTTTAAACAATGAAATAATATTTGTATTGGGATATGAAGCTTTTCTAAATTAAACTCTAGAGCTGGAAGAGGATAAAGGACCATATGGTCCAAATGACAATGACAAATGACACGTTGGATGTATAAATATAATATTAGAACATATGCCTCTATCTACAATCTAGTGGAAGGAACGACGTTTGTAAGGATGTAGGAAATATGTTTGTAATATTTTTTAATGGTGTTAAATAATGGACTGTATATGTTATTCAATAATTACAAATTCAAAAACCATGCTTAATCATGCTTTATAAATTGTACAAATATGTTCTAATTATGAAATCCATACGAATTTCAAAAGTACTTGTTTTATGGTACTTACATAAATGTTATATGATCATTTTTGAAACCACTGAACATGGATTATCAGAAAGTTCAAATATGCAGGTAGATTGTATTTTATTTGCAAGTAAATTGACATGTGTATGTGACACGCGATGTATTAGTAGTTTCACAGTCATGACAAAATTTTTTAGTGATCTGAAATATCGGAACCTACATGCATATAATTTCTTTATGTTGGTATAAAACTATTTTCATGGTACCACATATAAAATGGATTTAAAATTTGTGTTATAACTTGAAAAGTTGGAGGTACAAAGATAATTGTATTAACACAGGTGTGTAGATTTGTATGTCAAGAGCTGTTTAAAGAGTAATGTAAGGTGTCTACAATACCAGATTATTCTTCTATACCTGTATTGTATTGCTTTATGATCATGTAAGATTGTTTTCAGAATATATTTTAAGAGTATTATACAGGAAAAAGTTTTTTATAATTGCCAATTTACTCTCTCTGCTCAAATTATTTTGTAAGTTTTTTAAATAGGCACGCAAATAGCACAGTACATGATGTATGTTATGGAGGTTATTATTTACACTGGATGTCCCAAAAGTGGATTCTGTACCATGCACCTGAGTCAGCTTCGTCAACACTCAAGAAGTACCCATTCCACAAAGTGCACAAAGTTGTCGATTAACTCCTGTACCTTATTGTAGATGGTGCCACATGAGTTTCCCCTCTTATTCTCTATTCCTCCACTGTATTGTGTTACAGTCTTTAACATACCTGGCTTGTTCTTCAATTCAACCACTGCCTGTACACTTCTATTGTTGTAGTACACATTAATGGTTCGAACCATCTTTGTCCTCTTCAGATCTCCAATACGCAGGGTTATTTTGCTAATGGTATGGCTACCTACCAACTTAACGATCTGAGTAGTAGTTGTAAATTTTGAATCAATCTACAAATAAATAAAAATATTTATGTTCAGGGAGGTGAAGATTTTGATACATGTAATTAAAAATTGTCTAGTAACACATTATGAGTTATAATACTGGGTCAACAATCTGTTTTGTTTGCTTGAGAAGACTAAACTAACTATTGAAGAACCAAAAATTCGAGCACCATACAAAAAAATTACCTTAATGGAAGAAAGCTTAATACTGGACATTGGCACCTCTGGGTTGTTGCATACTAAACAAGGTTCGCTTTCTAGGTAATATCCATCCAATTCAACATACTGAGCTAAGTGGCCATACAAGTTAGCATTGGGATGATGAGCCAAAAGTTGATTTTGCATTCGAAGAACACTCACAGCCTGCTCCATATATATACCCATCTGAAAAGAAAATAAATATGAAGGCATCCACAGTCACTTCAAGTTACTGCACATCTTTCATCAAAAACCACATTAATTTAATGTTTGCAATTATACATCAGGGATGGCACTAAGAAAGTCAACACTAAAGGTAATTGAATCGAAAGGTAAAATATCACATTCTCTTGATTAATAATTGTATATTTTTACTTATTTATCATTAAAAACAATAAAAAATGTATCAGATGAGGGGAGAAATTTAACCTGCATGCGTTTGCTTGAGCTCCAGAATTACTATCCCTCTTTGTTGCTCTATATAGTTAAATTAAGAATAACAAGTGTTATTGGCAATATTTGACAAATAGGAACTTCTGTTTCTGTGAAACAGAAAGCATATATCAGCAAACATTTACAGAATTGATGTTAACGTACTGTTGGCAAAATTTTACCTCCCACCCAAGTCCTACAACTATCAAAATCTCAATAAAACATATGCAGGTAATTCAGCTACACTTACTGCATTCAGAAGCAAAACAAGTGGCCATTTCAGGATTTGCTAAGTAAATCAAGGATCAAGGGAAACTGGACAAAATCCTCAATGAGATGTCATTGACACAAAATGCCTCTTGGCATACAGGCATATTTAGTATTTTGAAAATATATATAATCCTAACAGTATTTAATTCATTAATATCATTAAAATAATTTGTTTTGTTTTTGACCCTCAGCTTTTGTTTCTTTTATGTACCAGACAAATAAATTCATCAATTACAAAATTGACGAAGATGAAATACATTGCCTTAAAAATTGATCTGTGTTGCCTACAAGCTGACAGAATCACTTAAAAGCTTGGAAAGATTGCTTGAAAACCTCATAGGAACATTTTCTATCATGTACATTCACATTTAAAAAAGTACTTTAGAATTCCTACTTTTGGAAAATAATTATCGGAAACTTCATGAGATGATGTTTCGAGTTTGCCTGCAAATAATGTGGTATCACAAGTTTTACTGCTTAGACGAATAATTATTGCATAATTACTACTAAAATATTTATGAAGAAACAATATTGTTCTTAAAGATTTACAAAAATATTTTGAAAGAAATTCAACATAGTTTAGATTCAAAATATATGTTTTATATATTTAAAAATACATTAAATTATAATAATGTATAATTTAAATATAAATTAAAAATAAATTACACAAAATCACTTAAATGTAAATTATTAATTAACAACAACAATACTGATCCCTCTCAACAAGACAATTTCAGATGTAAGACAATCCCTTATATTTCAAACAAGATATTTAGGAAAAACCCTTGCCTTATATTGAGGTAAAAATAGTGGAAGACAGGTTTTTACATCATTTAACATCACATGCTTAAGTTATTATTTAAGCCACTTGATAGAGGAAATTGAAGACATTTCCACTGAGAAGAGCCAAGCTTTTGGTGCAAAAAGTTTTGGAAAGTTTTACCTCTTCAAATTCAATCAGAAAACAATTTTATACTGGGCAACTCTGAGATAATGTCTGAGCAAAGTGGCTACAAATTTAAGAATCAAAATTTGGTAATTTAAGGAGTACAACATTCAAGAATTCCCTTTCTCATTGAAGTCTTGGTGAGGGTGAATTAATAGTGTACAAGGTCTCAGAGCTTTTAATACATTGCCAGACACCATACCTTCTTACTGTCCTGTTGACTTTTAAGAGAGAAATAACCTAGCAAATCCACGAACTGAGCAGCTTTACGCCCATAAGCTGGTAATTGAGGCCACAACTTCCATAATAAATCCAACAGTGCTTCCTGGTCAGCACTTGGAGAATTCCTGAGCAACAAAAGTAATCACAATAGAATCAATTCTATGAATATGAAGCAATGAGTAAGGTATGCAGTCATTTCAAGATGTCATATTCATATATGTAATAACATGAAACTAATTTATCAAAACCTAATTTTGATTTAATAAAAAAATAGTTCCCAATCATTTTTTTCAAAATAAATAAAATACAATTTTTATGAAATTCAAATTACAATTTCAAGCAGCTAAGCAAAGGAGCTTGTTTATACTCCAAGTTAAAGGGATACGAATGAGTACCATCTTGGGAGGATGTGTACATATTTATGCATATTTGTTCTCTATCAAATTCCAATTCAACAGAAGTGAATAGTTAAAACAATTCTTCCTCTTTGAATTGATATGATGAAGGGCACGATGACAACAAAACGTTAATCATTCACACGATCTACGTTTGGTACAAATTGGCTCTAAGTAATGCACAAAAACTAATTGTTTAAACAATAGCTCTCAAAACTATGCACCATAAACATTCTCTAGGTGTGCCATAACACAAGTAACACAAATGAAATACAGATACAATTTAATAATCAAAAATATCGGCGAGTTTTATTTCCAATGTCAATAATTTCCTTGGCTTGGGACAAATATGATTTTACAACTATGGTGCCACCAAAATTTCTATGCCATTCAAAGGAACTGTATGTCAAAAAAAGTTTGAGAAATACTGCTCTAAAACATTTTACAGGAAGTAATGAAAACGTTTTATATAATCTTGAAATGAAAAGAATTATTAATAAAGTAATAGGATTAAAAAAATTACCACACACAAGTTTAATAATAAAATACACTGAATAAATGACAAGCAAAATGTAAAACTTCACTTTTTCTATATGTATTTAATAATATTTTGTAATATAGTAGCTATTCATAATATAATGTATTTAGAATATTATGAACAGCTAAGAAAACAACAAACTTACTTGTAAATTGCAAGAACTAATGAATGAGCCTGCCATCGCACATTTGTGGCATTAGTTTCCAATAAGAAGGTGCGAATAAAGCATCCTAAAAGCTCATGGGATACATGACGATTAATCTGCGCCACTAAAGTAGCACATTGAGCTTCCTCAAACTTTGCTTCAGTATCTGAATCATCAGACTTTTCTCGTTCTTTCCGTGAGGGGACAGCAGATGAAGAGTTTCCAGAGGTTGGTGCAGCACTGGTACCAGTAGTGTTTATTGATGCAGCAGGTGCAGTGGTATTAGAGTTCTGTAATTATATTCATAATTATTTTTTGAACTAAAATCTCCAGATTAGAGTTATTAAATAAGTAACTTAATGGAGAGGGTCTACAAGAAAATGTAACCGGAACACTCCTTTTGGTATAAAACTAATTTGAAAATAAAACTAGTGGTCCTTCAGAATGGGACAGACTTTCTCCAACTAGTTTGTTTCCTTATCTCTTCAGTTTGGGCTAACTTTTCGGGTTTTCCATACCCTCATCTCAATGGGGATCTATGGGCTCCTAAAATACATTTTTTCACATTTCCCTAATATTACAGTTACCTAATGGTAGAATTGAAATATGAATTGAAGAATGTTGTAAAAGGGTAAAACCTGATCCTGGAAGGACCTTTTATCAAAAACGTTTCTGAAAATGCAGAATTTGAAGCTCATTTCAACCAAAACTTTTGAGTTTTCAAGAAACTTCATAAGAAATTGCTTGAAGCCCTTGAACTCATAAATTCAGTAAGTATATAAAACACCCATATTGTAAATATGATTTATTTATTTACAGGACATTCCTTTTGATACATAGTATTCATATCACACATAAGATAGAATAGAGTAAAATAATACAAAAGAAAATGTATAGGAGAAAAATAATATAATTAATAAGAAAGAAAACTGAAATATGCCATTTAAAACACTGTAGAAAAAAGGAACAATTCAGTAATTTAATACAAGATACTTAATGAATTTAGAAAAGAATGAAGAAGATACATTAAAGAAAATCAGTAAAGTATTTGTTTAGAAGCTATTGTATTGAAGAAGTCATTTATAAAATAGGCAGTTGAGCCACTTTTAACAAAGAAGGTTTGTTCGCTTCTAGTGGTTGTTCGAGGAACCAAGAGACCAAGGTTAAATAAAAAGTCAGTACAGTTAACATCTCCCAATACAATTTTGGGTAAAAAGATCAAATTGCACATTTACTCTTCTCTCACCATGATTTAGAATGGCAACATTTTGTAATAAACAACAGTAATTGGGACAGAATCTTGGAATATTAACAAAGTGAGAGATATTAAAAAATAAAATTAAATTAAAAATAATTTGTATATTTTTTCGAAAATAAATTAATTTGGATAATTTTTGGAAAATCCAATACATACATCAAATTTACTTTTATGTAGTGTTATTCACTGCATTTAGCACCATCTGTAGCAAAAGCT
This sequence comes from Teleogryllus occipitalis, assembly GCA_011170035.1. NCBI lineage: Eukaryota > Metazoa > Arthropoda > Insecta > Orthoptera > Gryllidae > Teleogryllus > Teleogryllus occipitalis. The sequence goes on along the minus strand of BLKR01014771.1, from coordinate 138,653 downwards.
TAAAGAAAAAATTTGGAGCCATTCTTGAAAAAAATCTTGTTTTTGTATATGTACAGAGTAACATACATTGTATAGAGAAAGTTATGTAATGAAGCAGAATATCAATTTTGAGAATGTGATGGAAATACAAGTTTTGGAACCCCTATACCAAAACAGTTTAATTATATAAATAAATAATTTTTTTTTTAAAGTTGTTTTTTTTTATTTTTTTTTTTTTTTAATTTTTTAAAAAGGGTCTGTCCCTTTGTTTGTGAACAGCACAAGGGCATAAACTATTCACAGGATTTTTTTCCAAAATGAATATTCCCTGGACAATATGGCATGGCTCAAAGTTCTGGATTTTGATAAAACTTCTTTTCTTAAATCACTTAAATTTTGAGGGAGATTGGATTGCAAATGAGGCGGCTTCTTTTATGAGTGTCCAGTATTGAAGGCATAATGAAGTGATACACAGAACCAGAAGAGGAAAGTAAACAAAACAAAAAAGAGAGAAGATATATTTGTCAATATTGTTAGAAATTATTGAAGAAAAATCTGTTTTGTAAGAATTATGAGGCCCCTTATTACTAGAATTGTAGTGGGAGAGTTAGAATGAACTTGCATAAAGAGGCTAGTGAATTGAGTGATCAAGCCAGATTTAGGTGCTCTCCCTTATAGCCATCCTTAATAGAAAATAAGTCGGTTTCAGACCACAGTTTAGTTTTGAAAGATACACCAGGAGCCACATGAAAACCACGGAACATAGCTGAAAATTTCACTAAAACTATTAGACAAGAAATGAGCAAAACAAGAGTGTCTTGACATCAAATTCTCTACTCTTGAAACCATACTGACAGATAAGCTTTCACAACAGCAGAAGGAAGGATTACACGATATTAACAAGAATATTAAGGAACTAACTGGTAAAAAAGAGAAAACTTACAGAAGATTTCCATGGATTTGAGGCAAAGTATGAGAAATTCGAGGTAAAAATCTTTTGACAGACATTTGTTAATATATGTCATGGTCTTTATCAGTTCTATTTTGCTATGTATACCTCTTTGAATTTCTATTTGTAAATTTGATACATCTATTGGGCAATTTCCTCTTACAACAAATAAATAAAAATGTCAATATGGTGGAGAAAGAACAGAAGGTCACTGCTGAGAAGGTTGACAAGTTGGAATACAATCTCACAAAGACAGCTCCAACTAGTGTGCAGATCCTTGAGGAAATGGAAGAACAGACTCTTCAAAAAAGCAATGTTATTGTATATGAAGTTATGGAGACCATGAACGTGAATATAAAGAACTGTTCCATCACAGATTGGGAGGCCACTGAAGATCCCAGATCACTGAAGATCATATTGAATAGCTCCACAGCAGCAAGGGACATTTTTTTAAATAGCAATAAAGCACCTGAAGGGAATAAACTTAATAATTATTAGACGCTAATGTAGACACACGACATGAAGGATCTAAATAAGAAACTAACCATCAAATATAGAAGAGGTACACTGAAGATCATCAGTGGTCGTCAAGCTTCTCAACACAAGAAACTAATAACTATCATTTGAATAGATATGCAAAGTGATCCTTTGGAGTCGCTATGGCTGAAAATTAAGCTATGTCATTTGCACTTTTACATCTGTACGTTATATTGACCTCTCATGCCATTACATAGAATTTTAAATGTGAACACTGCTCTTTTTGACATGCTTCCTCAGATGAATAATTTTGAGGTTCATATCCTTGGAGACATCAATTTACAGTTGCTTCACTAGCTCCAGTGTGCTAGTAGCAAGTGAGTTTCTTCAGATGTATGAACATTGCTTCACTCAGCTGATACATGACGAAAATAGGTTTCTAGATGGACAGATTTATTTATTTATTTACGTATAATCAATAAAGCCAGCAGGTATACACCCAATTAAAAAAAAAATATCCTAGTTCAAAATGTCAGCTGCAGATTTCATCACAGAATGACAAATCAAAGAGTGTCTGGGAATAAATCAATATTATTAGTGCAACTGGCTGTGAAATTATTAACATTATCTATCATTTTATACAAAGGAGAATTCAGAATAAACTTATCTGTAGAAGTGCAGTTATACAGAGGCTTGTAAGTATATGGTGCATGCCGTGGATCCAACAAATCAGTGATGCTTGATTTAATTATGACAAACGACAAATATGCAAAGATATGCAAATCGACATTAACAACGCAGATATTTCTTCGCGAAATAATGAGAATCGCAAGATATACAGGTGTGCGAACTTTGAGAATGTGAAGAGAGACCTTTGACAACTAGTTCTCCCTTCTGAAGTGCCAAGGAACTTGAAAGCTGCTGACTGATATTTAGGTCAGGAATAATCAGTGCTTTAGATGCTTACACACCTATCCAAAAAGAAATTCTGAACAAACATAAATCATGAATTACTAAAAAGATACAATGACTGATCATCACATGAAACAATTATGGAGTAAATTTAAATCTATTAATAGATCATCACAACAAAAGAAACACTAAGAGTTTCATATAACAAATGAAATTTGAATTCATATGAAGAGATATGATATTGCACAGGCCAAAGGCAAGTGCCTACTATATTCGTACATCTGCAAACTGATCTCCTCTAATGTTTCTGTTCCACACATTCTCCAGAAGGAAAATGAAATTAATTACTTAAAATTATTAATTACTTAAAAATTTCAGCAATACCTAGAATTATCACAAGTCAATTCTTAAAATTCCATAGCCTATGAAATTTATGAAGATATATATCATTTTAAATTATTTTGAATATTGTCTGTCTTTTTAATTGTAAAATCAGATTTATTTATTACACCTCTTTCATTTTGATAGACTTTACTTTTTAAACAAATTAAATTAATTTAATTTAATGTAATACAGCACATAATACAACCGTTCCAGACACAAATGCAAATGCTAATTATATTTGTATGATTCCTAAATTGCGATGTGAGTTTTCTTCAGTTTCTTTTGAAGAGATGTACCTTTCTCAAGATGTACCTGATGATGAAGTGACACCGCATCTTGAAACGTACATTCCCAGGTTTAATAAAAAACATAATTTAAGAACATGTATTATTTTAAATTAAATTAATTTATTTAAAAAATTTAGTCTGTCAAAATGAAAGATATAATAAATAAATGATTTTTTTTAATCATTTACAGCAATATTTGAAAACTAAGTAAAATTATTTAAGTTCAAAATGCTTCCTTCGAGACTCATGTGGTGAGGTTCAATGTTGAGACAAAATATTCACAGTATTTAGTATTTTTACTCACTGAAGTATTTGATGCTTTGGACCCACAAACAGCACACTGTAGCAACTGTAGAATAGTTGGAGATACTCCTTCATCAAGTAGACAAGCAACTTGCAATAAAAATGGAAGAGTTTCTTCATGGCACTGACAATAACGCTGCCAGTTACCAGTTCGACTTGTAGCAACTTCTACACAAGCTTTCAAATGCTCAATTAACTCTACCAAAGAATCATAGGGCAAACTAATGCAATGAGGAAGTGAAGCTCCAAAACCACTCTGTGGATCATAGCCACCTCCTCGGCAGCATTCCTGAACATCCTGGAGGGACATGAAAAAACATTTAATAACATAATCAAGTATTAAATTATTATTCACCAACATTCACTAATTGAAGTGATAAAGAAATATGCAATTTTAAAGTACACTTAAAGCAAAAATTAATGTTATAGAAAATTAAATATTAAAATTTCCTATAATAATGATAAATAATTATCAATTGCATTAAATATTATACATTGGTTTGTGTAAGAAACGGCTCTTTGCTTTGTAGTTCTTACCTTCATATGAGATTCCAGAGAATGTAGATCACGCAACTGTCGGTACTTTTCTTTGGTACCACATATAAATAGCAAAAGTTTGCGTACTTGACGTCGAACAAATGGTGTTTGTTGGGTCATCATGTACTCGCATAAGAAGTGAAACCATTCCTGCACATTATTATGTTTATAATTTGTAACATCTTTGTATGAACAATCAGTATAGCAATAATAGGCAATATAAAGAATTTACCACATGTAATATCAACATGAAAGATGCTACAACAGAGCCCAGACTTTTTTACAGTATCTGCAATGGTTATGTAAAATATAATAATTGTATTGCAAATTATGTTCTTCTAACATGAGTATTTCAGCTATACTGGACAAAACTCTACTCTTGAAACACAACACACATATGCATTTACTTCCCCTAAAAACCCACTTCCTAGGGAAATTGACAATATTAGATGTTGATTGTGTTAATTAGACGTATTGTAGATAGTGTGTTTTATTGACAAAATATGTATCCATTTTTTTCAGTTTATTAACTATTTCAGTCTATTAACAGTCTATTTGAAATGAGAGTCTTGGAATATTCTACAAGGACACTACCATTTATTGCATTCATGACAAAATCTCTAGCTTCAATACTGAAGATGAGTTCAAAGTTTAACCTTCTAAAAGAAGGTTAAAGTTTCTCTTTAATCTCTCCTTGTTTTGAAAATTCAGAGGATTTGTTTCATCTACAAATGCATTTTTTCTATTCAAAAATGAAATGAGAAAATGTAGGACTGTTTTTGAGAAAAAAGTGTCCTATGAACTAACCCAATACATAAGATGAATTAATGAAGTTAGTTTCCTAGGTCGTTCACAAATAGAAAACAATTTCATTGAAAATCTTTATTGTAGAAGATACAATACATGTTGCCCTGCTCTTCCACAAAATCACCATAAGAATTGAGACATCTGTCATATCGTAGGATCAAGTTTATATTCCTAAATATGAATGATTTTTTTAACATACATTTTTCTTATTATTTCTCTCATTTTCTTACTCAATTTATTTAACATTTAGTATTTCATATTATATCAATTTTGTACATGCTTTAATATTTTATAAAACCAAGTTTTGAGTAATTAATTACTTTCTTTTTCTATTAGAAGTCAAATTTATTATTGTTTTGTTTACAAAGTGTTGACTATAAATTAAATAAAAAACTCTTATCATTCAAAGACCTAGAGAAAAATGCACTACATATAACTAACCTTATTAAAAGTGGTGGAGATTGCAGTGTTATCTGCTTGTTTCTGCACTTGGTATGGGAGTCTTAGAGCCATTTCTGTTAGAAGTTGTGGATAAGCTTCAAACACATCCAGAGCATGACCTTTCACATACTGTCGAAGGAAGAATGGTGACATATCAGGGGGAGATGAATTTTGGTGTGGCTTCAAAAGGGCACCTCCTACAGTAGTTCCAGGTTCATCTATTGCTAATCTGTAATGTTCAAAATCAATGTTTATGATGCTCATTATAATTTTCATAATATATTTATTCTTGAGGGACAAATCCCCTTTTTCCAATAAGAATATATAATTTTAGTTTGACATGCTTAGTAGTTTATAAGAGAGACTTCATATGATGCCACATTCACTGTAATGCACATGTATATCAGATTGTTTGCTGTTACCATTACTAAATAAATAACAAAATTACAAATTGAATGTTTGGAATTTGAAACAAATTAGCAATGGTGGCAGCAGCAGCTGCTGCTGCTGCAAAAGCTGCTATTGAAATGTCCAATTGTTGAACAACATACTGATACTAATTCTATCTAAAGAATACTTACGATTTCCAGTATGTCAAAAGTGATTTCAAGAGGGTTAAGCAGTAATCCACTGCTCCTGCCTGCATTAACACTGCAGCAGTTGTTTGGGATACAAATGTAGAATTGTCATTAGCAGTCTTGGAATTCGATTTAGAACGAGACATTAGTACACCTGCAATAAATCATAAGCAATAGAATTGTTTTTATTCACACTAAGTTATTTTAAATACTCAAGCACCGCTAATCATCATATAGCACAACTAAATGCAGAACCAACAAAAATGACAGAAACTGCGATGGGAACTAAAGCTGTAATATTTCAAGGTCAACAAAATATTCACTGAGATGACACCTTCCCTTAGAAGTCTCTCACTTTGAAACTAGGATACATTCATGTAATAAGGGGCTTATTCAGACATGTCAGCTGATATTCAGCTTATTCCGACATGTCATTATTCACAACATTTCTCCTTGTCAATTACTGAAAATAATTGACACAGATGAAATATTATATTTACATGTAGGTATGATCTCAAGATACTAATGAACATGCATATTTTAATAGGGAAAAATTTGCTAATGTTTACACATTAACAAATTTCTGTCACATGATATACTTTTTTCCAATCTAAATCCCTCTGAACCTGCAACTTCCCAGCCTTTCAGTTCAGTCAAACACACAAGGCATTCCCTTTAAGCTTACTGCTATCAATGTCTGCTCAACAATGCCTGGTGGTAAATAACTAATTCACACATAAATGTTAATCACCTTTGAGTAAATGATATATTTTTGAAAAACTAAGATACTTGAAAACAAAACATTAAAATGTTTACAGAGAGAAGAGTTTTTATGAGGAACTATTTCAATTTTCTTACTTTTGGATACGTCATTAGAAACAAAAGAAATTACAGAGCAAGGAGGGGTTTAAAAGTAACTGAAAAAATTCTGTCCCAGTCTTTATTGGCTACTCTTTGAAGTTTATAGGTTACCAAACAGAAATATTGCTCTTAGACCTGATTTGCATTCTTTTTGATGAATAATTTTTGCCGTTGTTCCGAACATGTGCACAGCAGCTCTATCCGCTAGAAGCCATTGTACGTGCGTCATAACTGAAACTCCCAATCATTCATCAAAAGGAAGTATGTAAATCACGTTGTATATGTTCACATACTCCATAAGTTCTATTACTAAAAAGAGAGAAATCAATTACTGTTGCTTCTCTGACTTGCTGTACACAGCCCAAGCAAAAGCTAATGCACAGAAATCCCAGGAGACATTACTTCAAATAGTTTGATTTCAAAGAACAATAAATAATTAAAACAAAATTATTAGCAAAATTCAAAAGGTATTATTATACAAGATAACTCACTCAGTAAACGCATGATGACAAGGTGTACTTCACGTTCTTTAGTACGTTCACATATATTGTCTGTATTTGGCTCTTTCATATGCAATTCTCCCACTACAGTGTGTAGAAGATTCTCCAAACAAATTCTATCTTTCTCTTCTTCTCCATCCAAGTCAGAAGTCAACATCAACAAAACCTTTTAGCATAAAAATAAATGACATAAATAACATGCTTAACATAATAAATAATACAGGGCGAAACACACGAGTTCTTAATGGTGATAATATTTCTTACCTGCATAAAAGGAATTGAACGTACACCACCTACAGTGCGTAGCTGAGGTACAAATTGTAATAAACGCTCAAGCACAGCCAGTCGTAATGCATGCAGACGAGAACTATTTTCTGTATCTGGTTCTGGCTCTTGTTCCGGTTCCAAAGTGTCAGCATCTTGGGCCTGTAGAAAATCATATGCAATTGAGCATTTCAATACTGTCAATACTTTCTTTAAAATCAACAATTAAAAACTATTAATTTAAATCTCCTGCACCTCAAATTAAAAACATGTCTGATCTTTTCATTGGTAAATGCTTTTAATCCTGCAATTCAGTAATGTGGATATTGGATTTTGGGTAATAAACGATTTAAGAAATCTCTTGATAAAATGAAAATCCAAAAGTTAAACCTTTAAGAGGGAGAAGAGCATTATGACCAGAACGAGACAATAGAATCTTACATAATTACCCCTAGTAAATAAATGATGTGTAATTAAAAAAAAAAAGACAACATTTTATGGTAGGCCTAAAGAATCATAGAGAAAAACTTTTAATAGCCTATGAAGACATTAATGTGAAAAAAATATTTTTAAGAAATGAAATGCTTTTCCTTATATCCACTACGTATAACCTTCCCCAACAGAAACAATTAGACAAGTGCATTTCCTTTGGAGCAGAAATCCACAGAAACTACTTTTATGGAAGGGAGTCTTACTGGTTTTTTAGAACTGCTGATTTATCTTTTTTCTGATTTAAAGGGAACTGGAGATGTGGTTAACAGTCACATATCACAATTGTGGTGGGTATAAGGGTGGGGGTGGGGTGGATTGGGGGTTGGTGTTGGGCTGAGTTTTAATGACAGATCCCCAGTTGTTTCTTTGATCATTGTTTAGGCTAGGAGTAACTGTTTCATCATTTAGGAATTTTATTATTAGTATCTTTTTGAACCCTTAATGATAGATTTGGCTTTCAGAGCTTATAACAATTTTACAAAAATATTTCAAACAGTTGCCATGTAGCTGCCAGCTGTGTCGCAATCAAAAGGACTGCAAGTACACAAAATGTTCGAAACATGCACATCTTTGCTCTACCTTCAAAACTGAAAATATTGTAACACAAACATGCAGAAAACGATTTTAATATATTATTATATACATGTTTAATGATTATAAATATAAAATTTTCCATTATGTTGAAATTTATTCTGGGGACTCCCATGGTGTTCTCTGGGTTCTGGAATGGCATTGTTATGCGACTTAAAAATTGCTTTGAGTCTATTTCTTGCTCTTCAAGCAATTATTACGGTAGAGTTTTTGAAAGAGACAAAAATGCATTTGTAACCGCAGATCTTGACAATAAATTGTGTGTAAAGGTTTCTAAGGTTTAGAAATTTAATTCATATTCATAATTAACACACTATTTGTTGAGAGTCATGCTGAAAATCAATTTTTAATCCTTTTTTTCAATTTCAGAGTTTTTGCCAGGTATGAATGAGTTAATTTGTATGAATTTCTTTTTCTCAGTTTCTTTTAACTATATTAGGTGAAACATTATCTTTGAAATTCATGACAGGGTTGTGTGTTGCTCGTTAAAGCACAGACTGATCAACTTATCTTATTTTCCAACTTTCCTTCCTATTGTAGCATGGACTGCAGACATACATGAATATGCATGGATTTTTTCCAAACCATTAATTTGTTTGAGGGAATGATTGGTTCTTTATGACTGTAGATATTAGTTGTGCATCATTATACCATTAACTGATTTTTATGTTTCCAGTACCATTAACAGACACTATGCTTTAAACCATTACCTTTTTCAGGAGCTTCTCAAGACACATTGTAATCTGTTATGTCAAGGAAAAAATGTTTACTATACTAATTTGGCCACCTCTGTAATTCTTCACTTCTATCTATACTAACTACTTCATTCTGTTTCATTTTTTCTATCAAGGTTTCTCTGAAATCCTTATCACACACAATCAATAAAAACCAATTAGTCTCATCAATACGAGACTAGAATATTACACAGCAATTTTTATCTTGAAAGAATTAGATCAGTGTTCTCCCACATCATTATATCTCAAAACATTTACAGAAAGACCAAAGTATTGTATTTTCTAGTTCAACGTTCCTGAATCGATAGCAATAGCAAAAAGAACACCTTTCGAATGTGGACATTCATAAAAAGTAATACACTTCAAGTAATACAAAAAAGTTAAAAATAATGAACTACAACAACTATCATCACACAATGAAAACATGCAAAACTACACCACCCAGCCAGACCAGAGGAGCAACCATTACTTACCTGATAAGGCGCAGGAGCCCCTAAGGATGATGTTTCACTGCGCACCACAGCCAATGGCTCAGGGGCATTATCCCCGTATGCTGAGCTCCGCCCAGACACGTTGTGCTCACCCGTAATTGAGTCTGCACCACTGCCACCACTCTCAGAGCCTGCACTGCCACCCTGTGCCACACACACCAGATCCTTGCTGTCAGACCCATAACCCCCTGCATTTCTCAACATTCAAGTATACATTTTCACAAAACTTGTGCAACTATGATAGCCCAAGGATAGAACAGACATTGATTAAGGGCATCTACTTTTAGGCAATGTACTCATAATATATTTAAATTTGATAGAAATTTATTTACAAGCTATACAATTTGCTAATCATAATGAGAAAGTGAATTCATTAAATTAAAAATTACATTTAAAAAAATGTAATTGTTAACATTTTCCACTACTATTAAATTGTACATTTAATACATTTATATGTAAGGTTAAGAGTATTCTTTTACTAGAAGTTTCCAAATTCTTTCTCCAACTGAAGACAATAGCAACTTCAAAGAAATTTTGCTTAACTTACACATACATTTTAAATGGCATGAATTTTCAAATGCTTGAATAAAAATAACATTACCGATTGTGCCCTTTCATTCAATACTCTAGTTAACCAAGTATTTAAATCTCAGCCTTTTTTGTTTCCTTTGCAATAATTGTTACAGATGTGAACGAAACTTAAGTAACTATAATACAGTTATTTACAAAAGTAAGAAGCTTTTAGAACCCTTCAGAAACTTTTCCTTTTCTTCCTTCATCTTTTTTAAATTTCTACAGCGGATGTGAATTGACAAAATTCCCACTACCTACAAAACATCCAAATGATAGGGAAAGAAGTTTTTGGCCATTTTTCAGACAGAATATAAAACATAGTTTACACGTCGATCATGAGTATGTTTATTGTATTTGAATCTCTTGTGGTAGCTATAGTTATAATTTCTGGAAATTATTGCTTCTGTTTACTTTGGAATTTTTGCAATCAAATCCAAATTATTCCCTTTTCTGTGTAAAAAACACAGTAATTTAAAATTAAGTATCCTTTGAAATATCCTTCAAGCTTTTAAGACAAATACAGCTTTTTATCAAGTCAGTTAATTTTTTCGTACAATATTTTTGTAGTTATTCAATTAAGAATAGCTGAAACATCAATTTATTAAACTATTGTAATTATTCATATGATACATGTAAAACATTGCATGGCATATGAGAGTAGTCACCCAAAACACTCTCTAAACGCACTGAATTCTCAGAATCAGATTGGTTATAAAATAACAGAATATTATTGCCAGGGTTGGAAAAAACAGGATTATTAAAAAGTGACCCAAGGGGTATTTTTGAGTTTATTTGTAATTCATCGGGGCATATTACTATTTAAATTTAGTTAACATAAAAGACTGATTTTCATCTTTTGAAAGGTCAAATTGAAGTACATTCAATAAATATACATTTGATACACCCAACAATAAAATTTTGTGTTTGTCTGTATGTATGTACAGATTTCTCAAACCATTATCAATAATAGACATGTTCATAAATGTTATCACGTTTCAGTAATAAAGTAACAAATGCATAATTGTAGTGAAGTTGTAAAACAAGTTTGCATTTTATTGTACATTTATTTTGTACTTTTGATGTTTTTGTACTTATTTGGGTAATTGATTGATGTTTCCGAGTTCGTCAACTGCTATGGTCAATGGTCACATTAGTGAAGTTAATTTTTCATTCTGGGAGGGGAGGAGGCGGTGTTTTCCCCCACTGGATGTGAGATTAGTTTCTGACCTACTCATTGGCTTGTGGGGGATTTCCCTAACAGGGCATCACCCTAAAGGCTGAGAGAAGCTCTAAGCTCCCTACATTAGAGGTAGACTAATGCATGGAAGTATAAGTGTAAGTGTGTGTGGAATGGGAAAAGAGGGGACAAAGCTGAGAAAGGGAAGTTTATGTGCAGTCCACAACCCATTTGTTATGGTACTTTCCCAGGATATGCCTGTTAGTGATTAGAGAAACCAAGGAAGATTACTGGTTGGAGTAGCCAGCTGCTAGAATTCTTCTCTAAACAGGGACTGAATACAACCCAGCTATCTAGTTAGTGAAGAAAATCTGCCATGGTTGCCAAATTTTCTCAAAAACTGTTGCAATATTTTTGTCTAGGGAAACTCCATAATGGAAAAAAAGTTTAATTCTCTGTGATATTCCTGAAATCTTATTTCAATCAAGATATTTGGGGTTTGGATAAACAATGTTTTTATTTTGACAAGGTCAAATGTTTTAGATTGATTGATTGATTATTTGATGTTTCCGGGCACGTCAACAGCTTTGGTCATTAGTCCTGTTAGTGTAGTGCATGTTTTTTCTCGCGAGATGGCGTTGATCTTGCCCCGCTGGATGGCGAGATACGGTGCCAACCTACCGTTGGCTAGTGGGGTTTCCCCCTAACCAGGACTCTCCCACCAGCGGGGCACTGCCCCAGCTGGGACAAGCTCTAAGCTCCCGACCGGTCTCCTGGAATATGTGGTAGTGTAGTGCATGTTAGTGTAAGTGTGTGTATAAGGGGAGAAGATAGGACAAGGAAGAGGAAGGACAGATCACATGCGGTCCGTGGCCCATTTAGTAGGGTACTGCTCCGGCATTCGCCTGGTGTTGATTGGAGAAACCATGGAAAACTACCGATCAGAGCATCCGGCCACTAGAAATCTCTTCCATACAGCGACTAAATTTCACCTAGCTGAAAAGCTGGTGTCGAAAATCCTGCCGCTGCCAGGTGTCAAACCTAGGACCTACCGGTCAGAGGTGCTGCAGTGACATCAGTTGATGGTCAAATGTTTTAAAGATTTAGTGTAGGAATTATAGTAGTCCATATGTGGAATATTGAAAGAGTAATACAGAATAGTATATTTGTCCTTGTTGTTTAATACCAAGTGACTATTTCAAATTTACATCGGAAATTGAAGGGGTATTATTACCGAAGCATAGTGAATTATAAATGTTGCAACAACACTTCCACAAGGCCCCAAAATCCACTGCTGATAGCCTTTGATGATGTAACAATTTACTCATTGTTGGATGAAGGGAGACACATGGAATTTCTACTGTAAGAAAAAATGCAAAGTTTACATTTTTCCTAAACTCAATAAAATGTCTGTTTTTGGTAATTCGTAATAATTTTCAATTAGTAATTTTTTAAATTTATATCTTTATTTAAGGGCTGTCCATAAATTACGTAACACAAATTTGGAGTATTTTGAATACCCTCTCCCGCCATAATGCATCTGTAATGCATGCTTGACCTCCCCCTCCTAAATAGTTACATAATGCTTGTTACACCTCCCATTTACAGTAAGTAAAATATAAAACAGTAAAAACCATTTGTATTAATTGTATTTGTGTTATATATTAAATTTATAATTAAAGTTAGAATTAGTTGGGGATGCTGACCACACCTAAGAATAAGATTGGAGAAAATGTTTGAGTGAAGAAGGACGCAGAGGTGAGACCATTCTGAGAAGTCATGCCCATCACAGTAAAAAACAAACAAATCATTTTACTGCATTTTCATATATCCAAAACTGACACATTTTACTTACTTAATTTTTATATATCCAAAAATGAAATCATGCAACATAAATTTTTTAGAATCATTAGCAGATGGCTGAATTTTAGTGACCCTTTTGTTAATCATGATTATAAAACCATTGCATTGAGATTGAATATTCTAAAGCTTAAATCTCAGCAGTGCTTGACAGATTTGACTCGTACGCATAAATTGATTAATGGCAGTATTGACTGTCCACATTTGTCCAACAAAATATTGTAAATAACTTCAAACTTCAATTCTAGAAACAAAGATACTTTTTGTTATTAAATTTTATAGACACATTTACTCCTAACAACCATTTTAGTAAACCAGCTAATGTACACACATTAACTTAAACAAATAAAACTATACTAAATATTTGTCAAATGCGAGGAGCATCTTATTGACACATGAATTACCTTATTTTTGATGTACTTTTTGTATACTTTTGATCATGTATTTTCGAGTTACTTAAAGCATTTTTCCATTTTTTGTGGACCCATAGTCTGTGTACTAAATAAATAAATATTATAGATAGTTAAATTCTTTACAAAGAACCACAGGTAATTCAATTATCACACTTACCCGAATATAAGTCGACCCCCTAATTTTAAAGTGGCCTTCTTTGAAGCTTTTTCCTTTTTAACTTTCATACTTGCCTGACTATAAGACAAGATGTTTTCCTAAATATCTCATTCGAAAAATATGTTGTCTTATATTCGCTCATTATGCCTAATTGGTTAAGATTTACGTTTTTACAATGTCTTCCCATGTCATGAAACTCTTAAATGCTGATACAACAATAGCTGCAAAGATGATAAAAATATCACACTTATTTATAATATACAATTAAATTATTCAATTAATACATTCTAAATAGATTTATGTCTGTATTTAATATGGAAATATAAGAATCAATTATTAACACACAGTTTATTCTTCTAAAATTTTTTTTACAAGAATCCTATATATTTGGATCCTTCTTCAAGTATATATTTTTTTAAGAATACCTGTTTCATCACCTTTTGCCAAGATTAACAACTGGATTGGATGGATACAAAGGATGTAATGTAGACATCTGTTGTATCTACCCAACACTAAATTCATTGAACTTGGTGGAAAATGAGTGAATTTTCATCTAACATATACATTTGTTAATCTTGACAAAAGATATTGAAAAATGGAGACTAATGAAAAATTACATACCTGAAGAAGAATCCAAATATATAGGGTTCAAAACACAAAAAATTTAAGAATTAACTGTCTGTTAATAATTTGATCTTACAATTCAAATTAATTAATTATTGAGCACTTTCTTTCCTGTTGATTGGACCATACTGAATTACTCTTCTGTGGTTTGGTCACCTTGTTTTTCACGCAGTATCTCGACAGTTGAAACAGTCCAGCAGAAGTATTTTAGACTTGCTGCGTACCTTGTAGGAGTTCAGGATCTCTTTTTTCAAATTCCAAATTACAGTATGATAACTTTACGTTTGAATATACTAATTGAAATCTTACAGAGATGATGTTGATATGATGCTTTTGTGTAAACTTTAAGTGGTCCTATTGATTATCCACTTTTGCTGAATCTATTGAGTTAAAATTTCCTAACATGATTACTAGAAGACCTTAAATTTTTGCTCAGTTTTATAAACTTTGAAGGCTTCCACAGCTGGAGTGAGTAGCTTCTTGGCTGTCCAGGAGATGCCACATCTTAAGACACAGGTACCACCGTGTTGGCTGCCATTCTGCAACCTTCTTTATTTCACCCTGAGGAGGGTCGCAGAAACGTGGGTGATATATTGGCATTAAGACACGTCTCCTGGACAGTCGAGTAGCTATTTTTATAAACATACAACTAACAACCCTATTAACAGAAAGTGTATAACTGCTAATAAGTCTGGTATAAATTTTTATTTGTCAATTGATGTAGCTTTCAGCAATGATGTGAAAAGTAAACATTTATGTTGGAATGATTTCTTATACTATTTAGTTAATTTTTGTTACGATTCTCTTTATTTCCGTTTTATTCTTGTAATTTTCATTGTAGTACGTCGTGTCTTATATTTTGTTTATTTTTTATATTATTGCAACATCTGAACTGTACTTGCAATTAGCATCTCCCTTGTGTTACGAGTGGGAAATGAAAAAATTCACATTGATGAAAGTACACATGAACTATCCAACCACAAAAAATGAAAAACTGAAAGAAAGAAAAGAAAAGAAAAGAAAAGAAAAGAAAAGAAAAGAAAAAAGAAATCTAAGCGAAAACTTTCCAAAGTTGGAAACTTGCTGCTATTTCTGTTGCCTATGAAACGGAGCAACCGAGATTTACAAGTTTGCAGTTCACAACTTGATCACGGGAACATTAATGTTGTGAATTAAGTATATTCTGTTCAAGAATGTGAAAGAACTCTTAAAGAATCTGATCTGACTTCATGAAAAAGCCCAGAAGAAAATCTGGTGACACTGAAGGGAATGTTATGTGGTATCATTTGAAAAACTAAAAATGCAAATTCAATGTGTAAAACTTTCTGAGGGGCTTAGAAAGTCTGAAGATATTGTAATATAGCATGAGGTTCAAAAAGAAACAATGAATATGAAAAAGTTAGTGACAAAACCATAATTGTATTAAGTAACAAGAAAATAGTGTTAGCTCAGACATACATTAAAACATTCTCATCCACAAGACAATTTTCCAGTCAATTATACAATATTAATACTTTTGACTAAATAGTAATGTGATGACCCATATCAAAACTAAAATTCAACCTTCAGTTATTCTCGGCACATGACCAAAAACTGAAGCATGAAGTGGAAAATCGTCGCACTGGGAAAGAGAGTGCTTTGAGAAAAACATGTTGACAATTCTGCACACAACTTTCTCAAGAGCACTTTCAGAACCCCCCGCAAATCATATAAATATGGGGCGCACGAGACAACAAAGAGCTGAGATCTCTGTGCCGTGTCTCTGCCACCAGTCGTCATTTTCGAGTGTGTTGTGCCTTCACTGTTCGGGTTCGACACCAGCCACCGCCATGAGCCAAGACGCTGCTGCTGCTATGCACCAGGCTGAGATTGGTGCCATGGTAAGCAGCTGACGCCATCATGAGCGCCACTCGACTTCCCTCTCTTCTCCTTTTTCTCACTCCCCCTTCTCTCATCTCTCTCTCCTCTCTCAGTAATTTAGAATTGGCAATGGATAATTGGGACAATAAATTCAATCTGTAATTAATAAGTCTACACTCATTTTTCCCCCACATCTCTTCCCGACCACTCAGATAAATTAACATGAAAGCTCTCCTGTGTGAATTACGCTTGAAACTAGCATTCGCACAGGAGGGACACCGCAGTAACAAATAGTTTAACTTACTATTCAGTCAAAATAAAAAAGCAAACTGACTAGAAAATTGTCTAGTTGATAAGAAGGTTAAATCAATTTGCCTGAGCTATCATATCCTTGAGCTATGTCATATCCTTTAAATTGCCATCATTTTTGTCCGTACTTTCATCATCTTTACATGTACCAGTATTTCTCACTGCTTGAAACTCCTCCCACAATAGGTCATACTCCATGTTTTCTGCTGTGGGTGCCAAGAATGCGTCCATATATACAATTAGGTATTATAGATATACGTAGTACATATCACGTTTGCAGTTTATTTTTATATCAGCTTTCAAATTTCTTGACATGAAAAGGCAGTGTAAGAACTGTCATCCAAACGAACTAAGCTTAGATGATATCGTAGGCTTCCGCGGCCAGAGTCATGATCTGGGCTGTCCGGGTGACGCCGCGTCGAAGGCTGGGGTGCCGACGTTTCGACCGACATATCACGGTCCTCTTCAGGGCTGTACTGTCCTGAAGAGGACCGTGATATGTCGGTCGAAACGTCGGCACCCCAGCCTTCCAACACGATGTCACCCGGACACCCCAGATCAGAACTAAGCTTAATCAGTAAATAGAAGATGTTCACTTATTTTTTGAAGGAGGTAATGAGAAAAAACCAGAAAAAATTGTCTTGTATTCATATAATTACGATAAAAACAATCCATTTTTTTGTTTTACATACACCCATTTTTTCTGGCTAAAAAGCTACAACATACTTAAAAGGAAACCAATGGAAAAAAACTGTACTAAAGATATCAGATTACTGAAAACTATAAATTATCTATTCATTTTTACTGAAAAAATAATGTATACAAAAAAATAGAATAAAATATCCAATGTAAAGAGTAAGCATTAAGAATCACAAGTACCAAGTTTCCAAAACCAGTGAAGGAACAACCTGCCCAAAGAAGGCAAGACTACGTTGTGAAAATGTGCATAACCACCCCTTTCACCCTCTGGCCTGGACTTGCTGCACAATCACACCTACTCTACACAAAAACAAAAAAAATCTCACCTGTTCAGCTGGTGAAGTGCGCAAGGTACTGCCGTCAGTTGCTGCTGTAGACCCTTCGTCATCTGAACCTCCAGCAGAAGCTGTTGTATCAGAAAAGTGACCAGCTTCTTGAACTTGACCAGCATTTTGAACTTGAGCTAATCCCTGAGAAGCCAGTACCTGCAAGCTCTGGAAAACACAATTTGAAAATATTTTCAAACATTCAAACCAAAATATGAATTTGGAAAATACTGATCTTGTGTGATGAAGCATATAAAATGTTAATATTTTCATTACCAGAGGTGAGAACTATATATGTTTTTTATAAAGTGGATTATTTATATTGAAAACACATTATTATTACCAATTTTCCTTGTGTAAAACAATGGGAAATTCGGTTGAATCTTTGAAAAGTGGGTGAAATGCAAACCATGTTGTTCTTTCTGAAATAGGTTCTTCAACCTGCTGTGTTGTTTTGATCAAACAGGTATGTGAAAGTATTTGGATTAAAATTCAACATTCAGCCAGTTTTATCAGGCTAGATACAAACTAATTAACACTATTTAAAATTTCAACTGATATCCAGGATTCCAATGGTTAGAAAATAGCTGCTGGGTTAGAAAATAGTCCGTTAATTACAGCCAGTGGTTATTATAAGGTTAATTATGACCCAGTATATTTCTCCAGTGCCCAAAAAGGATGTGCAAACAGAGTCAAACTAAGACATTTTATGGCACCAGCAAAACAAACCTGTGCTACTTGTAGTGCTTGCCCACTGAGATTTTGAAGACCTGGGAGATTTGCTAAACCCTGGAGTCCTTGTTGTAATCCCTGTTGCAACACTTGTAGATCTGCACCACCTTCATGATCCTGAGGGAAATAAAGCATTTATTAGTCATAAACATATTAGAAATATTAAGAAGAAGAAGGAGGAGAAAAAACAACAACAACAACAACATACATTTAAAGTAACTGATCAGATACTAGATAAAACTTTCACATAAAATTCAAGTCTAACCACTGACTTCACTGGAGAGTTCATGCAGAATCACAAAAAAAGTAAAACATCTCTAAATTTGTAATTCTAGGAAAACTTTTATGCTGAACTGAAATGTTTACATCACTCTGAGCATGAAATACTTACAATAAATCAGTCTTGTGAACTATTTATATCATCTCTCTCTTTGTAATAATCAATAATTTTTTAAAAATAGTAATTAAAAAATGACAATGGTAATCTGTACATCTTATTGAGCGCAAGACTTCAAATACTGCGGTCCCGAAAAAAAAATCTAAAAAGACAAAGAGACTTTTACATGATTCACAAAACAATACACCAAACAATTCCAGAAATACTAAACAAAGCTTATAAATTTTATGTCCATCCAATATTGGATAATGAACAAGTCATATGATATCCTTTTTTTCTAATCACAGATTTCATTTTCTAATAACATTGTATATCTTTTGTTTTAAATGGAAGACAAAATATACTCAATTAAGTGCTGAAGGTTATTATCCCATTTTCATGAGATTTCACATCTTTTAAAATTCTAAAAATATGTATTTCATTGGTTAGAGGACACAGGCTAAAACAACTTTTGTTTTTAGTTTTGAGAATTCCTCCTTTGAGTTTTGAGAATTTGATATTTACTCATACTTTAATGGTACTAATTTTATGTTAATGATCATCATTAGTTGTACTTTATGAAAATCTTTCTTCTAAATTGTACTATGATATTTTATACTTCTCTTATTTGTCTTAATAACCTCTGAATTGTGTTTTTTTCATAATGTAATGTGTTTTTCATAATATCATGTGTATGTTGACATAATGTAAAGGGAAAGATCCCTTTTACACATAAATAAATACTGACCTGTAGGCTGAGAGCAATAGCAAGCTCCACCATTGTTTCATCATCCGCATCTGGGGGAATATCCAGCAAAGGAGGGAAGCCACCTGGTCCTAACAAAGCTTCAATTGGATTCACAACCCCTGCCACGTTTGCTGCTCCAGGTCCTGAAAGGTTAATCACAAAAAGATGGTAAGACACACGTTAAGAAACAAAGAAAACCTGTTCAGTTCACATCAACACACTTCTAAACCAGTTAACTGTCCTTAAATTATCTACCAAACAAATTACAACAATATGTATGATATAACTTTCAAACTTCTTTGTTTACTGGCATCTTGTGTTCTCTATAAATATTCTGGAGGGGCTAGGAGTCAAACTAGGATTTCTCACTTGCCTTACTGTAGCCAATGAACTATTCTCTCTCACTAGGAAAGAGTTCTTTTAGTTCACATAAACATAACTCATCTAATAACTGTCCAACAAGCTGAAATCACACAACAAAGTACTTGATAAAATGTATATATACTGTATCTTTCAGTTGTGTGAAATCAAGCTTCACTTGACTTAGAAACTCAGAAAAAGATGAAAATTACATGCAGGATGTGACTCAACTTTGGAACACATGACCAACTTTTTGAGATTGAGCTTCATTAAACATGGGGAAAAGAAAGCATTAAAGCTTGATAGTGTTATCTTCAAATACAAGGAATTAAAAAAAAAAAAAAAAAAAGAAAGAAATTAACTTTCAACACAAAAATTAATGCCTAAATGAAATTCAGAAATGATTGTTCTTCCTACGACATTTGACATGACATTCATTTTGCTCAAGTTGGATGCTACAATTTTTACAGGCTCTGCTGATAAAAAAATGATCAGCCTAGGTAAAAAATATTATATTTTATGAACAATAAACAGTCTGTAAAAGGCAAATTTAAAGGGTAGTATAAATAGTTGCATAAAAGTTAAATACTGACCAGCATCAGGAGCCAACAATACCATGGGCTCCACAGCGTCAACTTCAAAATGCTGCTCTTCATTTGATTCTTGCGATGGCTGGGAAACTGGTCCTTTTTCAGATTCCATTTCAGTAGTGCCACCTACAAGTATTCATAATATCAAATGAGTGCGGACGGAGACCAAATGTTAAAGTATTTTCAAAGTTGACTTTCAGGCAATGATGCCACAGCAAAAGGTGTACATTTGTTAAGTTGCCTTAAGACAATTTTTCTATTTGGCCAAAAAAAAGTGAAAAAGAAAAATTTTTGAGTGATTTTTACACAAATGTTGATAATGCTCCTTATAAAGACCCTCAAAATTAAGACATTTTAAATCTGAAGGGTCACAAAGTCAGAGAATATTGATTTTTGATGAAAACCCTGAAACTCCCTTCTCAGGTGCCATCTATTGCTACCTAATCAACCTACCAAAACTAACTCATGTTCAGGGTGAAGAACATCACATTGAGATTGCCCTTACATGCATCTCAGTTGCATCCCACAACATATACAGTATGGTAGTCTGAGGCCTGATAAACTTTTGGAATTTTTGAAAAATTAAGAAGTTTTAACAAAAATGGGACCTGCATCAATTTCATAAGCACACTTTATTATAGAAAAATCTCACTCTCTTGCTTTATATATACTTATGCGTAAAGAGCGATTTTTAAGAATATTTTCAAAATTTACTACAGATTTCACGTTAAGTATCCCCCAAAATGAAAACATTCATTTCAAATTGAAGGAGCTGTGACATCAACAGACCAATTGAAGAATAACAATTTTGTTGAAAATTCTATGTAAAGTTTAGGGCTGCAGTCTTCAACCTTTTTAAACCAAAGGGCTATTTTATTTTCGTTGAAACTGTAAAGGGTCTCTTTCAATAAACAATAACAAAATTATAACATGAGTTTTCAATTACAACTCAACTTACCTGGAGTACTACAATGAGGTGGACTAGGAATGAGAACACGACGTCGACGTAGGCGTGGTCTGAGGACCCGAATTACAGCCTGTTTAGCACTGAAGCTCACAGCTAGGTCTTCACATAAGAGAAGCTGCAAATACAGCTTTGCAGCCAATGTTACAGTGCCTTCTATATCACAAGTTGTAAATGCATGTATAATCTCCACAATTGCATGAACAGTAGCCTCCACATGCGTCAAACCTGATTATAAAATCAAAAATTTTAATTAATGCAAACAATAAATTGCAGTCATTATCCAAATTGTACAAATAATTTCAAAACCATTAAAGTAAAACTTTGAAGGTGAAAGAGGACGACCAACACAAAAAGATTTCTTTATTTAGATTTCTTCCACACACTAATGGCCACTGATGAAATTTCATATTCTGACAATTTCTTACAACTGTGGGGTACAGAAAATTTGTAAAGAGACTCACTGATCTGATATCTTAACAAAGAAAATTTTTCCACAATTCAAACAATACTCACAACATTCAAAAATTAAAGGAGGATCAGGATGTTAAAGAAAGAAAGGAGAGGTTCCTTTTAAGAACACTGTCAGGCAATAACAAAATGTTTCTATACAAGTTCACTGCAGACAAGTGATGCAAAATTACAAATTAATAACATTCCTTGGCAAATACATTACTTTTCTATGTAATAATCAATTCTCTAACTGTTGGGCACATTGAAAAAACAAAAACAAAAAAACAACAACAACATAAATCTTAAAAGATCAAAGTTGAATTGTCTGATTGAATCAACAGCTACCAAATAGGTACACACCTGGCACACACACTGCAGCCAGGGCCATATTAGCGGGATGTAACATATGAAGACACCACATAGCATCCATAAGTTGCACCATAAGATGTTTCTTCTCAATACTCTCTTCTGTTTTTCCTTCTTCTGCATGTTCTATTTGCTGGTCAGCAAATTTGGCCAAATTGTGAGGTCTTGCAACAGCCACACCACGAGCCATTAATACAAGTCTGTAGAATGCTTCAGCATCTAAATCTCGAGGATCTTGTACAGCACGAAGAGAAATTAATGATTGATGCACATGGTTGAGCAGAGCTTGGTCCTGGGCAATCCCAAAATTGTCACTAATTATGATGCCAAACTGATTAATTATACAAAATATATGGTAATTAATAATTATGTTAAAAGTAATATCCAAATTGACTAATTCACAAATTCGCCAGTTAATGTTCACTTCACCTAAAATGTGAAATGTGTGAAACAGAGGGAGAAAGGAGAGAGAAAGAGGGAGAGGAGAGAGAGAGAGAGAGAGAGAGAGAGAGAGAGAGAGAGAGAGAGAGAGAGAGAGAGAGAGAGAGAGGAAAAGGGAGGGAGGGAGGGAGACAGCTCATGAATTTATTAGTCAAAGTCGGAAACTGTGTTGTCTACGATATGAAATTTGTTGGAGAATAACAAAGCGTGTAATTTACCTAATCTGCCTCCTCAGGAAACTCAAATATCATGAGTTTCATATTAAATAGCATTCAGAGTATGTAAATTACCTTATAGTTGTGATAAGCAGCTCTAGAGGAATGTAGTGAAGCCAACAGACATTTTGTATTAACTTGTACATTGATTGGAGTAGGTAGTGCAAGCAATGTAGTAGCTACTTCAATTGCAGTAGACTTTGGCATGGATTTTCCTTCTTCTAAAGATCCCAAAAGAGTGAAACAGCCATCCAGAACCTCCAGTATGCCTGCCACCATCCTAAGGAAATATTCAAAAAATAGAAACAAAGCTCTCATTTTCAAGTTACTTTCAATGCAAGTTTAAGATCATATTGAGGAAAACTTTGATGTCAACGATGCTAGTACAATTTTTTTAAGGTATTGTTGTTTGTTCCATTTACTGTTCCTCGCAATATTTCCTGCTGGAATATGCTCATTAATAATTGTTTACCCTAAGAGTTTTGCCCAATGATTCTGATAATTCTTTAATACAAACTATAGATTTCAAGGGTCTCTGTTTAACCCTTTGCTTACAAAGTCTTCGAGAAATACGTGTTTGGGATTGAGTGTGAAATGAGTAAATTAGTAAACAATTCTGTGTGTGAACAATCTTCAGAAAATTAAGAATTTGAAAACATTTTCTTGAGTGTTTCTGAAGACTATGAAGAAAGTGACAGTAGTGATGGCTCAGACTCTGCTGACACAATGCAATCTACAGGCATTATTAGTGATAGGGTGAAGCTCTCCACAGTGAACATTAACTTACATAGTTATGAACTGTGAATTGGGTAAATAAGTTAAA
>BLKR01014771.1:0-110000 GCA_011170035.1 Teleogryllus occipitalis | reverse complement strand
GTCAATTACAAGGACAGTATGCTTCAGGTGGTTCAAGGTGTTCAAAGTGAACCTATATTTATGTGCAGAATCAAAAAGAGGGGCTATCTCAGCATTTACTCAGTGGACCATGGAAATGGGACAAAAACCTGATCAAGACCAGAAGCTGAAGTTCATTACTTGTTACTTAGAAGACACACGGGCCAAGCATAGACATATCAATATTTCCTGTAAATACACCGTGTAATATTGGTGAACATTATGCATTGCCACATCGGACGGCACTAGTGCTATATGTTCATCTTGTATTTTCCTCCAAGTTCCAAAATGGAGAGTTGAAACCAGTTGAAATACCACACATAGCAATTAAATTAAACAACCTGAATACTGAATTCAATACAAAAATTCTGTGGGCTCTTTTACGATAATTTAAATGTTCTCACGTGTTGGTCACCTAAGTCGTTTTGGATGTTACAGCCTTAAAAGGACTTTCATTATGAACAAATATGCAAGAAAAACTTATAAACGTAAAACGGATATCTGAAATAATTTAGCATGGGAAGTATAGCAATTTATCCGGGACTAAAAGGAAACAACGTATAAACATGCAAAACTTATAAGTTATAAAACTTAAAACACACAGCTGTACTGCTATAACCTACTACATTCCAACTACACAAAGTATTTTCATGAATTCAATATAATGACAAATGACAACAAATTAATGTTAATTCTATTCCCATCACCTTTCATTTAACATTTTCGATCCTAATGACGATCTGATACGTCATCTTCATTTTACTGCTATGTCCTATGTCATATGTTCTTCTACATTTATCACCTTTAACAGACTATATATGTCTCTTGGACGTTGCAAATATTTGCAATTTTCCTAGGAAGCGATTAGATATTCGTACTTATGGGCATTGTCAATTACATTCATTCCTTTGTAAGTAGTGTTTGTGCTGTTAGTGACATACAGATGTTTAGAAGACAAATGTCAAATTCACAGCAACTCACAACATTAGTTCAAGAGTTTTTTTTGAATAATGGATCAGAACTGGATTCTTCTGATGAGGATGATTTTAATCCTGGATTGTTGTCTAGTTTGAGTAATGAAAATCATATCGAAGAGAGTATTAATGATGTGAATGAGTATTCTCAAATTCAAGAGTTTTAATTTCCTTTAGAATGCTGTGAAATTGATAAACAATATGAATTACCAGTGTTTGAGAAAACCAGTGGAATAAAATTTTCTGTAAATAAAGACTTAAATAAACTAGACTATTTTTTCATTTTTTACCATAGTATATTTTGAAAAATAAAGGCAGAAGAAATAGATATGCAAATGGAACTATATCTGAACTTCAACAAAATATAATTATAGTGCACCAGTTTTATTGTCATACGACGTTCACTGCATTTACCTCCATATTTTGTAACATTGTTACTTTTCGCAAAAATATACTATAATAAATAAAAATATTGACAACATGTGTTTCTTTGAATTTTATTCTCATTACCATCTTACAATCAAATGATCATAAAATACATACAAACTTAAAGAGAAAAGACAATACTACAAGATTTAATCAATTTCAAACTGAAGTGTATGATAGTTTTTGTTTTATGTTTTGAATAATAGCTTTATTGCCCAGTACACAGGAGTTCACTACTTAGCATATCCATTTGGATCAAATGTACAAATCAAAAACCATGAAATTTGGTGAAATTTGGTTCTAAGATCAAAATTCTTTCTAAATGAGAATCCTTAAATGTTTTAAATATATAAACTAACTTACTTATAATGAGTTCTCTTACATAATTTAATTATTAAAAGAAATTTTCCAAACTCAGCAGCAATGGTGTAACGGTTGGTGAATTGGACTGTTATGCCCAAGTTCACGGGTTCAAACCCGATCAAAGCCGTGGATTTTTAAGGACGAAAAAATCCTTCGTTCGCCTTCCTTTGGGGGGGAGTATAGCCGGATGTCCCATGTAGTAGATTTACTGCATGCAAAAGATCCTCAAGCCTAAATGAAGTCTCAGAGCTACATTCAAATTGCCTGTTTCATTGCCCAAGTAATACCTTCTTTCTCCCCTAGTTGGTGAAAGGAACGTAGCGAAATTTCAGTAGTCAGATGGAAGAGCAGACCTCATGGCCTAAGTCTCGTCATGTAAAATAAGGCATCAATTCAATAATCTATAGATTTAAATGATGTAGGTATAAAATGCGAATTTAATACACTGCATAATTTATTTTTGTAAGAATTTGTGAAAAGGAACTGAATAAGTAAATTATATTTTTTTCTATCTAAGAACAAAAAGAAAATAGGAATTGTGTATTGTAGTTAAAATAAAAATGCTTTTGAAGGTTTGTGGAAAATTATTAAATATTCTGGAGGAAGAAAAGAAGATGATGAGGGGTAGAGGAAGGAAAAGAAGAAAAGCTGGAAGAGGAGGAGGAGGAGGAGGAGGAGGAGGAGGAGGAGGAGGAGGAGGAGGAGGAGAAGGAGGAAGAGGAGGCGGGGGAGGAAGAAGAGGGGGGAGGAGGAGGAAGATGATAATTTTTTATATTTGTAGTTGAAAACCAAAAGATATTGGCTGAAAGTATCATGATATTATAAGTACTCTAAGAACTAACTTACTTCAATGAAGGTAGGAGCTCGCTGAGAATCTTGTGTTCCAAGCAAAACTCTCAATCCTGTCATTACATATGCACTGTCTTGATTTATTATCTCCACATTAAAACCAGCCGTTTTTGTGGATACCACATACATGCCTGTTGTGTTGAGTCTGTGTTTAATCTGTTGCATATTGTACAACTGCAGAAGATCATTTCCACCAAATTCCACATCATTCATAATTTGGCAGTGCTCAAAGAAATCAATTGGGAATGAAACAACACCTGTACAACATCATGCACCAATAATCATATATGCAATAAAGAATTGTGCAATACATTACAACTGATGTGAAGGACATTAGAGTGAGAAATTGAAGAATTTTTAAATGTTAAAATTTAAAAAAATTGTTCTGATAAACATTGAATAGTCAAAAAATAAAAATTTCAATTAAGTTGCATCAAATCCCAGCTTCAAATATACAACTAGTTGAATTAAACCTTTTCCTTTTTAAAAATAAAAAATGGAAAAGAAGTGGCATACCTGATGGTTTTCCAATTTTAGTAACTTTCTTTTTACGGGAAGGTTTCAATGTAGTCATAGTGCTGATAGGCTGAACACTGGGAGAAAGCCAGAATCCTGTCTGGTCCATTGAAGCCATGTAAATGCGCAAACTACCATCTTCACATAGTAATATAAGAGTGGTTCGATGATCTGCGTTAGAAGATGGATGCCTAATAGCCACCATATCCATTATTTTTGCTTTAGCTGGAACTACTTTGATTTCTTGAACAAGGAATGTATCTGGTTTCAACATCAATATAACAGGGTTGTTACCTGTGCAGATAAATACAAATATCTGTTAAAAGCTGCTATTAATACAATTGGTAAATAAAAATTGACAAGAGAGTTACAGTTTTATATGAATCCAAAATATCTCTACATACATAGCGAGTCATTTCAGGCAGGAAAAATATTAAAATTAAACTAATGATGCTACAATAGTACATACTTCCTTGCATTAAATAATATGTAGTATTAATTAGTAGTATTGTAATATGTGCAGTGTAGCATTTAGTACTAGTATGTGCAGTATATATTGTAATTAAATTTGTAAGGCCTTCGCAATATTATTTGAACCTGCAAATGTGTTTCCAAGAAGCAAACTTTTTTTTTCATACAGGGATTCAAACGAAAGTTCTAAGGTTAATTAAGCCTTTCACATTACCACTATACCATCGGCTGTGGAGGCAAAGCAACCTCCTTTTTTATTTATTTTACGGGTCCAATTTACAAAAGAGAATACAAACAGGGATTGTGTTTATACTATTGCATAAATCAGTGAAATAGATCAATATACAACACACAAATTACAAGATCGACGTTGATAAAGTTTCGTTCATACTTTTTGAGTTCATTATAAAACACTGATTGAGCCAAACCCAATATATTTAAATCATAATCATTTATAAATTCACATTTAGTAAATCGAGTTACTTATGGTATGCACTGATTTGTAGTTTTTAAATAAAAATAAATCTCTCATCTTGAAATTGAAAAAAAATCTAGTTGTTTTGTTTGGTACATTATTTATCAACCAAATTGAAAGTTAGAGACTATGGGCACGGTGACCAGCGATCTGGCTTTTTGGAATTCAAGTTTTTTCTCCTGTTTTCCACGTCTGAGATTATAAATTTTCCAGGTTCTCTTTTGCTAGCATCTAAAAATTTCAGCAGATTTGCTTCAAAATTAATATTCCTTAATCGAACTGGTAATGTCACAGTGCCCTAAATTTGAAATCGGTATTTTAATTTTGTTTAATTTTGGGGGGAATTTTACATGAAACCCCTAGGACATTGTCAAAATTTTCAAAGAAATGGCTCTAAAGTTTTTGATAAAATTTTGTTGTTGGATAGAGTGAAGACTGTTTAAGAGAATTGTGCAGGTCTTATGTTCATTGAAATCCTGATTCTTCAAAAATTGCAAAAGTTCAACAATTTTTCAGCATCTTCCTACAATTACAATTTTCGTAGAGATTTTTCCCATAATGACATCTGAGGACATAAAGGCAATTTTTAATTTTTGTAAACAATTTTTTTCTCTTAAAAAACGGCATCGACAATTTTGATTCAATTTTCATGTCAGATAGCATAAAGGATGTTTAATGTTATAATGTTTGTTGATTATTGTGATTTTTGAAAATTGCAAAAATCCAAATTTTTTTGGGCTGTCTTTCTACAACTACAATTATGAACATTTTTTTTCTTAGAGAAATGTGTTCAACAAAAACAGATTTTTAAATAATGCCATGTTCAATTTTTCAGAAATGATAATATTTTGCAAACCTGTGTCAAACATTAAAATATTTAAACAATTTTTCTTAAAAGAATGCACAAGATTTTTTTTGACTGAAATTGGACTTTATACAGCCTAAAGGATGCTTAACAGAATGAGCAGGTCTCAT
Organism: Teleogryllus occipitalis; assembly: GCA_011170035.1. Lineage (NCBI taxonomy): Eukaryota > Metazoa > Arthropoda > Insecta > Orthoptera > Gryllidae > Teleogryllus > Teleogryllus occipitalis. The sequence goes on along the minus strand of BLKR01014771.1, from coordinate 104,933 downwards.
GTTGGTTGATATGCCCAATTTTTCGAAAATCAAAAAAATTAAATTTTTTATGCATCTTCTTACAACTTCAATTATGAAGACACTTTTTTTTTCTTAATGCAATATGTTCATCTAAAACATCTTCAAATAAGGTCATATTGAATTTTTCGAAAATATGAGTATTTGTTGTGTAACTGGATAACAAACATAGTTGCATGGTTTGAATTTCCTGCACTCCGTGAACATAATTTGAGAGGTTTTTGGAAGCTATTGCTATTCTTACAAAAGACAGATTGATGGAAGGTAATAAAATTAACTTCAAACTAAAAAATTACTTTACTTCAAGAAATTTGATCACTGATTATGGTATGATTCATTTGCAAGTTTGAAATGATTATTGTTTCTGGCTATCAAAATAAACGCTGGTACTTCATCTGAATTGGAAACAGGTGCTTCATCTGCATTGGTTGGGTTTGGATTATATTAGTATTATTTCTAATACTGGAAAGAAATAAAAGAATGAAACAAAAATTGAAGAAATTGAGTACCATAATTTTGTACCAAATTTTTTTCATATTATTTTCATATTTCATATTACCACCTCCCCTTCCTTGGAGAACTATGCAGCAATGGAAATGGGGTTTACTTACATTTCCTGGCACACAACCCCGTCAAGATCTCAACATGTTCATTTTCTTTGTGATGCGTATCAATTCGGACAGTCACTCTTAATCTCAATATAGGCTATAAGCAAAAATAGCTTCGACTGTGCTCTTCTATAAAATTATGAAGAGTTCTTAACAACCATAAATGAAGATTTGAATAGCAGGTTAACGGGGCTTGGTCAAAAAAATTTACACTAGTTGTTTGCCAACGTTTCGGAAACTTTTATTTCCATCCTCAGGGCTTGCAACATCAAGAACAACTCAACCCATTCACCGGAGGTGCCGGAGATGGAGGATGGTGCAGTGAATGGGTTGAGTTGTTCTTGATGTTGCAAGCCCTGAGGATGGAAATAAAAGTTTCCGAAACATTGGCAAACAACTAGTGTAAATTTTTTTGACCAAGCCCCGTTAACCTGCTATTCAAATCTTCTATAAAATAAATTAAAATTCCCTTTGCATAATATGGACGTGATAACATGGTCGTTTCGATGGGAAAAATAGCAAAGTGGTACTGCTGATGTCATCAAAGAAGAGGCACGACACTAATCGAAACTCAGCGATTCAGTTCCCGGTGAGATGTTTGTTCCACAAATATCTTGTCCATGCACATGCAACCCACAGTCAACCATATAGGTGCTATGGGGTGCTACATACTTTATCCATGTTGCACATACACAAGCGGCAGTATTTGAAGTTGTGTTAGGCGTGAGTCAAGAGCTTCGCAATTCTCAAGCAAACACGTGACACTTCTCATACATAGTTTGATTTTAACACTCGCCATTATCATGAACAGAGTTGAATTTCGCACTTTACTGAATACGATGCCATATGTGAATTTGTACTAAATGTTGGGAGAAAATCTGAAAATAAAGAAAAATCCCTTTTTTCAAAACAGATTCCCTGTCATTTTCCCAGGTTCTTTCAGGCTTTTCAAATTTCCAGTTTTATCCCTGTTTTCAAGGATTCCAGGTTCACTGGCCACACTGATAGACCACTAAGCATTTTGAAAAAAAAATTAGTATCATTTTATCCTCATAATTATTTTAAAATTGGTATTTCAAGCAAAGATATGACTTTCGCAATCATGTTCAATAAATGGACCTAGGAGTTACAACTGTGCAGCAACCATCCTGAAAAATGTATGTTGGACAGTTGCAATGTGACTTTCATGTAATGTTAAGTGGGGTGAATCTGATCTGGTTTTTCGGATCAAATCATTCACGCAATTTCCAACAATAGAGAATTTGTAGTTGGCATTACAATCACAATTACGAAAGCGATAGGTGTTTGTGATTTCTAAATAAATTACCTACAACAATGAACTTGTTCTAGTAAGCAGTAATAAACACTGCAAGTGTTAGTGCAGCTTCAGTATTTCTTGGCTTTCGTTGAGTGAAGATGTACATAAAATAACTTTTATTTTATCTACTTCTTCCTGTATTCAGATCCATGAGATTTTACATGTTTACTTTCTAACCAAACCTCTTTAATACAAATATGGATTTCAGTAATTATATTCAAATGCTGTTCGTTGTTATAATTGTTTAATTATAATCTTGTAATTAATGTAGGGTAAATCCAATCATGTGGACTTATAAGAAAATTGTAGGATGAACACGTAAATGCAACTATAACCTGCAATACCTTCTCAATGCTGCAAAAGCAGTTAAGTCAGTTAAATAATGTCAGGAAGCTTCTGAACAACATAGTATTCATTACGCTACATTAAACGACAAACTTAAAAATAAGTACACACATAAAATAGGTGGCCAACCAGCATTGACTTCTTTTGAGGAGAAAAGACTGGTCAAGTGAATTTTATGTTGTGCAAAATGAATATTTCCTAAAAGTAACTCAGGTATCAAATATAAATTCTTTCTCCATAAACTTTTGAATAATAGTTATCAAATGCACTTATTGCACAACTTTAGAATGCTGACGCCGGAACGATCACGTTCCTCACGTCTACTATGCATACCTTGGCACAATACGGTATCCTACAGTAAGTCATTTACTGTCACTGTAATTAGAATATAGAACTCACTACCCACATATCTAAAACAAATTAGTGGTTTCAGGAAATTTAAAAGTCAACTTAGTGATTGGATTAAAAAAATTAACTATCCATAATACAAGCTCCTATTCCTATTTTCACATCCTAATTAAATATCATGTACGCTATCATCACTGCGCAAATTCGGTTACATTTCGAGATGTCAAGCTCTTCATCTGTAATTTATCCTCTTTTCACTCTCAGTGAAAGCTCTAATGTTGTATCTTACTATATAATCCAATGCCCTAAAGCAAGTATATTACATATTAGATAAGATTTTCATACATTTTCACTCTGTATTGTATGATCTTTTCTAGCTATATTACTGTATTTATCTTGTTCATCTGCCTGCTTTCTGTTTCTGTTACAGATTATCTTCTAGACTTCAGCCAATTGCGTTTAACTAGAAAAACTGCATTTAAGTATATGAAAAATATTATATTCATATTATCATCTTTTCCCCTCCCCACTTTCCTAATTCATTTTAACTTCCTTTACTTTCCTTCTGCCTTTACACTTTCCCTTTTAATCTTTCTATTTTCTTTCTAGAGAAGGCCGGGTTGAAAAGTGATTTCATGACAATTGTCCAGGTCCTAAATGTTCGAGAGGATTTCTGATGAGAAATAAAGAACACACTAGCAGAATGGGAGAAAACGTAAGAAGAGTCTAAGCAGCAATAATCTTTGCTATTATGAGGGATAATTTTAAAATCCTTGAAGTATCCTTGGATGATATTCCTCCCACTAATATAATAAACTATGATGAAACAAACATTAGTGACAACCCTGATAAAATAAAAATCATTGTGAAATGAGAAGACATCCTGAGCAGGTAGCAGATAGCTTCTAAGACCAGTATCAGTGTAATGTTCACAGTTGTAGCTGATGGCACAGTGCTCCCACCTTATATTGTTTATAAGGCAAAACATCTTTACGATTTTTGGACTGAAAGCGGTGACACTAGTACAAGTTACAACAGAAACCAGGGTGGCTGATTTGATCATGCAATGATTGAATCTTGGTTCATTCCAATTTTATTACCATATTCAATGAAATTACAAGGTCCTAAATTGATTCTAGGTGATAAATGTTATAAGTATGTAAATTAATTAATTTATGTATTTTCTTTTCTAAAACTTTAATAACAATGTTAAGTCAGTTTGAATGCCAATTTTCTGATGTTTATAAATGTCAGGAAAATTTTTTTCTTGCTGTGAATTCAAGAATACATTTTTTTTAAAGCACAACTATGAATGGATTAAAACACTGGAAAGCTAATTTGAATTTAAAAGCACAAAAAAGAATGTGATCAGATTCACCCCATCCTGCGAGGAGAAACCAATTGGAAAAAATATTAAAAAAGAAAATGTAAAATATAAATGTATATCAATTTTATTTAAGTGTAACCTTCCTTCAAGGTTTAGTCATTATTCATACCAAATGGTAATATACAACAATTAAATTTAATGTCATACTTTGGAAATAATCTTTAATTATTGATTGGATTCAACCCTCCACCCCTAATGGTACATCAAAACTAGAGGTGCTACAACAGGACATACTTACATTACTGGGAATGGTTATGTATTACTATAATAATGCAATTTCTGCCCTAATAACACTTCAGCCTCGTTGTATCCCCATAATTATTCAGCCTCAGCCAGATCACTTGAAAAAGTCCAATCAAATTAAAAGAAGTGCCCGCAGTGCATTCTTGCTATTCTTTTTGATAGTCAGAAACAATAGCCATTTACTGTTACATTATTTGCAACATATTATTCAAACAAGCAAGGACAGTATCACATTAAATATTCAGAGCTGAAGGCCATCCTCTATAATACCTTACGAATGCATAAAAATAAGGTTACAAATCAATCGCCTATTATCATATAAATATTATATATAGAACATAATAGAGATGTTTGTAGGAAATTAATTTTCCAAAGCAAATACATCATCACAAATTCATGATTTGAGCATCATCTCACTGTGTGCAGAGAGTGCAATATACTTCAACCATACAGAGTACAGAAGGAACTATGGTGTCATTATCTAATAGGCTGTCCAGGAGATGCCACATTCTAGGCACAATTGCCAATGTTTTAGCTGCCATTCTGTGACCTTCCTCTGGGTAAAATGTGATTATGTGTACATTCCATTAACAAGTGATATTCCAATTTATTCAAAATCACAAAAAAACATTATAGTATCAGTGCTACTGAGAATAATATGTATTTAACATATTTCCACTCACTGCTTTGCATGACACTGCATATTAGTCCAGGATGATTTGGTACTTCACTCCATTGACAAAGAGGTTGCGGCTGAGCATTATTGGCTTTATTTCCATTTCCACCAACAGATGTTTTCCCTACATTTATTTGGAATACAGTTGGCAAGCTCCCATCCATGTACGTGAGTGGTGCTACAAAACTTTTACCCGCAGCATAACTGAAGAAAAGGAGCTGTAGTGCATGTGAATAGTAAATGCTGACACCACCACCGCCCATCTGACCATTTACATCCTGTGAAGAAAAAGGAAAAGATAAGAATATAACAACAACAACAACAACAACAACAATAATAATAATAATAATAATAATAATAATAATAATAATAATGATAATGATCCGAATAGCCAAGATCACTAAGGCAGTAGTGCCATGCTGATAGTCAATCTTGGTTGAAGTCCCTCCTCGGGCATGAGTGTTTGTGAAGGTCTCTGTGTGTATGTTGTCCATTCATCTTTCATTATCATCATCATTCCATATCTTACTCTGCCAGGACTAGCAATCCTGGGGGATAAAAATTAGTTTCAGCATAATGCTGGCCCCCACAAAGAGGGGTCACATACATTTGCCACGGGATAAATGTAACTGAGCCTCGATAACTGCAGGTGTATGTCTGTGTGATGCTAGATGGCCAGTTCACGAAGAAAAGAAAACAGGAAAAAGAAAGGAATTTTTCATACACTGTTTAAAACAACAACAACAACAACAACACCCCTATCTGAAACAATCAACTGAGCTATGTGAGACCTGCTCTAGCAATGAGGTAGAAAGATTTGCTTACAATGACAAAGTCAAATATCACCATGGTTATTCATCTGACATACAAACGAGCGTGAGAAACGTACAAAGACATTACCAGCATAAGTTTGAATTTGCCTTCGCCAACTCATGCAAGGCCAGAGTTTGTAAGACTTTCATGTACTTCAGTGCATTTTCCCACTGCGTTATGCGATAGATATGTCCTCACACATCGCACAAATGTAGAGTGGCATCAAGTCAGGCATGCAAATGTGTGTTTAGTTTATGTGAAAGCAGAAGTAAAGCAGAAAAGGCAACAAGCAAAACACTTAACTTTTAACAATGGATGGAATGAGTAATGGAGGTGGGTTACATAGCTCTCTTATACAGCTATGGAAAAGGCAAAATTTACAGCATTTGCTTCACAAATAATGAATGTGCAAAATAAATTTAACTGTAATAATGTGTTTTGGGTAATAATATTTAGTTTTATATTTTAAATTAAATAATTTCAAATATTATATAATAAATATATCTGTTTCACCTACAGATTCCTTGTATTTCTCCTGTTGTCCAGAAATTGCCTCCATTGTCTTAATGCAAGTTTTTGTGATGTAAATCATTCAATTGCAAATAAATTAAAAAAGATGTTTCATTTATTAGAGAAATTACTCATGTTTTAGCAAAATTTTGGTGTTACATTAATTAATGAAAAAATGTGTAAGTGCAAACTTAAGAATTATTTAAAGAATAAAAATTAGGTTTTCAATATATTCTGTACAAATAACAGAATTTGAGCAGGTGTATACAAAGGAACCACAGCTAGATCTTGGAGAGATACTAAATGACGGAGATTGATATACTGAGTGACCTGATGTTAAACCAGCTGCTGTCTCAAAAGGAATTCCATTTGTTTTACTTCGGAACTGTGCTACTCATCTGGCCTTAATTCTAACAAGGATTTTTGATCATTTAGTGTCATCTGGTAGAGTTCTGCCGGCTTGGAAATGCATTGTAGGTTAAGATATAAATAAAATAAAAAGGTTTCAACAAATTACAAATTGATTGATCTGAAAAATGTTGTTGGGAAAGTAATGGAGCGAATTGTCGTCTGTAGGATTCAGGAACATATTGATAAACATGGAATTATTCATATATAATATGGTTTCAAGCCCTGAAGAAAACTGTAACCAATTCACCGAGTTTCCTAAATGTATGGACAAAAGTTGTTGGAAGATGGTAATCCAATAGATATAGTTCATCTGGAATATGAAGCTTCAACATCTGAGGTTTGGAGGGAAGGCACTAGCAAGCCTTGCTGATTACCTCAGATATAATTTTTTGCCAAAATTGGTGATGTCATTTCAATCTTGTGGAGTACAACAGGGATCTGTGCTGGGACACATCTTATTTATCTTGTATACCAAGAGATCTTGGGCATGATCTAAAGACAAAGTGGAATGGTTTTGTGGATGACATGCTAACCCCATTTTATCAAATAAACAACAAAAGATCCTTAGGATTATGTAAAAGTGATGAGAAGAGTGGTTATAATTAAATGGAGGTAAATGCAAGATTCTCAGTATTCTCATTCAATTCATTTGTCTGTGCAAACTTTGCCTTTAGGATCTTAATAATTTCACTTTCACCTGATGTATCACTAGTTGAGAGGCCCTTTGCCTCCTTATGTTACAGGTCCAAAAAACAGCACTCCGTTCTGGTTTTGATTGATTGATTTTTTCGTGTGTCCGGGCGCGCCAACCGAGTTGGTCATTAGTCCTGTAAGTGTAGTACATGTTCCCCCCCCCCTTGGGAGATGGCGGTGATCTTGCCCCCACTGGATGGCGAGATCTGGCGCAGACCTACCGTCAGTTAGTGGGGTTTCCCCCTAACCAGGATTCTCCCACCAGCGGTGCACCGCCCCAGCCAGGACAAACTCTAAGCTCCAGACCGGTCTCCCAGAATATGTGGTAGTGTAGTGCATGTTAGTGTAAAAAAAAAAAGGCATTCACCTGGTGTTGATCAGAGAAAGCACAGAAAGCTACTGATGAAAGGAGCCGGTCGGTAGAATTCTTTTCCACACAGCAACAGGACTCGACCTAGCTATCCAGCTAGGATCAAAAATACTGCCATTGTCATGACTTAAACCTAGCACCTCCCGGTCAGTGGCACTACAATGACATTAGTTCAAGCCCTGAGGCACCTCTCCCAATCAGCTGTTAAGGATATATAAGCTGGTCCCATGGGTAGTAAGAGTGACCAGCAATCTGGCTTTTTGGAATTTAAGTTTTTTTCACAGTTTTCCAGGACTGAGAATATAAATTTTTCAGGTTCCGTTTTGCCCATTACAACACATTTTTCTGTTTAATACTTAACCGTACTATATTACTCACACACTTTTCTTTCACAACCGAGTACTAGAGTGTAGAATTTTCTACAAAAACGAGCTTTAAAGAAAACTAGGATTTTTTTCTAGACAGCATATGTTACTAACTAATATTCAGAGTGCTGAAATGCTTAAGAAATGATTTTTTCAGCCAGAAAGTTGATCTTGGAGCTCTTGCCAATGCAGGGTTTGAAATAACATAATAACACGCAAGTAGGAATATCTTTTCAACATGGATATTTTGCTGTTGATACTAGGCCTACTAATCAGTTCACACAAATTTAGAGGATTACTACTGTAGATTACAGGACATATTTGAAAAGTTCACTTAATAACACTAAGATTTTCATTTTTACTAATACTTTTGAATTTTCAGGATGAATAAATCTTCATATTTGCTTGAAACACCCCGTATACTTTTAATTTTTGGAAATTTGAAGATTCCATATTCAATTTTGCAATACAATTTTAAAAAGTTATTCAGTAATAGTATTGAGAATCATAAATTTTCTTGCTAATTTAAATTCTGTTATGAGATTTCCATATCTTTTTCAAAAGAGATTTTATTTTTTATGCTTAACCCTTAAGTAATAACATGGGGTCATCTGATACACCAGCTTTTAATAACTTACTTTGTGACTGGCAGCAATGCCCCGCCTTCGTACACCTTCCGAGAAATTGCTTATTAATCCCTCCTGTCTTAGATTACCAGTATAGCTGAGTCAAGAGTTACAGTAAAGAGACACTTTTTGTGCTTGTGGTGTCTTGTGATTCCATGTGACTAGTTGTGCAACTTTTTTCGCTCAATTATAAAATATATTTTTAACAAACTATCATTGTGAATTCAAGTCGAATATTTACGACTATGACAACTAGTGGTCCTTTTGAAATTGAAAGGAGTCATGTTTTAAGGTCCTTAGAGCAGGTAGAAATCGAGGATAATGATCTATCAGGCAGTGAAAATGAAAGTGATAATTTGAGTGTCTGCTCATGATTCGAGCAGTGAAGAAAGTGACACTTCAGAAGGAATTTCAGATCAGAGTGGAGAAGCGCAATTCTTTTATATTGGTAAGGATAGAACTATACGTTGAATGAAAATCCCTCCTTCAGTTACTGTAAGAAGGGACTACTGACGTAGCAAAAAAATGCCAAATTTCCCCTGGAATGTTTTTCCTTTTTTATCGATATATGCATTGTTGAGAATACAAATATTTACATTCAAAATATTTCTTCCAATAAGAGATACCAGGATAACAGCACAACTAATGAAACATCTTCAAACCATTGCTGCCAAATTATGAAAAATTGATACAGAATGATCGAAAAATTTGGAAGAACCACAACAGAGGCCTAAATGTGTTGTTTATCTGAGTAATGAGGATAAAAATGCAGTATTTCTTGTGTGGAATGCAGGAGAGTGATGTGCAAATCATATTTGAGTAATGCCTGTGAAATGTGTTTAAATGAACTGAAAAAAGTGTGAAAAAATTACCATTCATACATTAAAATAAAGGCTGTTATAAACTATCTTCTAACATTTATTTTCTAAACAAAAGCCATTTTAGGTATTTGTTTCATTTTAAACTGATTCCTGTATTTTTCATGCTGTTTCCATAGTCTTCAAATGTTATTTTTGAAGATTTATTCCAAAATCATGATATTTATGTTTGATTGTACAGCTAAATAAATTTTAACAAAAATAAGATTTACACTAAAATTTGGAGTCATTTACAACCCCACATGACTACTTATGAAACAAACCATGCGGTGACTAGTTAAGGGTTAACACAGTTTCAATGGATGGATTTTATTCTATTGTGATACACGCGCATGTATCCTTTCGCTCTGGAATAGTTACCCTCACGTCTTTACTAAGAATTAAATTATGAATAAGTGATAGTAACACATTTAGTTAAGAGAATCAGATAAACAAATATGTTCGCTCCCATACAATACAAACTATTTTGCATCCAAAAAGGAGCTACCATTTCATATATCAAAATAATCAACCCCCTCTACTCTCGCATCTAGCGAAATGAGGACTCAAGAGAACGCTTTTGGATGTTAATAAAGACTTCAAACATTGTTTACAGCTATGTATCTCTTTTCAGAGTGCATTACATTAAAATGTAGATGTAGATAAAGAAGACAAGTATATTAACGATGTTAATAAAGAAAGAAAACTACGTAATGGGTGTGCTAGATTGAAGTCCAGTGCGCAAGTGACGAAATATAAACAAGGAGATAATTTTCATGCTTCATTTTGAGTACTGGGATTAAAAAAACATGAGTGCCGAACTAGCAATTTCTCGGGTGTGTTCTCGCTGGAGAACAAATGCAATTTTTTTACAGACTCATTAGGATTTTTGGAGAATCCTTGGCTCAGATGACCGAAATCTCATGCTGTATTACCTTCTTTATAGTTTGACAATCAAATCTTGATCATTTGAAATGACCAAACCACAATCCTTGTTCATAAAAATTCCTCACTTGCGGTTCAAAAGTAAGTGAATGTGTGTGTGTGTGTGTGTGTGTGTGTGTGTGTGTGTGTGTGGTGTGTGGTGTGTGTGTGTGTGTGTGTGTGTGTGTGTGTGTGTGTGTGTGTGTGTGTGTGTGTGTGTGTGTGTGTGTGTGTGTGTGTGTGTGTGTGTGTGTGTGTGTGTGTGTGTGTGGTGTGTGTGTGTGTGTGTGTGTGTGTGTGTGTGGTGTGTGTGTGGTGTGTGTGTGGTGTGTGTGTGGTGTGTGTGTGGTGTGTGTGTGTGTGTGTGTGTGTGTGTGGTGTGTGTGTGTGTGAGCGTGTGTATGTATCTATTTAATTTGTTGCACCCTTAATCAAACTTATCGACGCAATGCGTCTCTTCGCCCCTGGTCGAGCATTGAGCACGGAGTAATCCTCTATTAATATCTATCCCTCTGTATTTCAGAGGACGCTGTATTTTTATAGGTCTCGTCTAGTCAGTTGACAAAGAGGACCGCCAGGTAGCATCTCCATGTATGTGCCTCTTACTTCACACGCCCCTGCATCACTACTCAGCGGCCAGAATTGGGAAGGAATTAGGAAAGGGGTAGGGTTTAGGACACTTCACAGGGGATTGGACTAGCCCTCGTGAAGTGGCCAAACTTGTTTTGTTGAAACAAATTTCACATGAGATTCAATGGGAATCGAACCCGGACCTCAGTGGTAAAAGGCTAGCGACTTCGCTATGTGCCATGAGCGAGCCCTATGGATTAACTGAGTTGGATGTTACTTTGTCCTATGGATGTTAACTTAGTTCCAAAGAAATTATTAGTTCAGTAGAGTTCCACTCTAATTGTTATGACAAAATAAAATGATAGATCATAGTTCACGACATTTAGTGGTTGATGAAAATTAACAATGAAAATAGGTGAAACATTAAAGCACCTTAATATCTTGATGATATACTTCCAAAGTGTTGGTGACATAGAAAGGGCCATGTTTTGCTGAGCTCTCTTCATCCATTGCTTGACTGTAGATGTGACCAGCAGATGACATAAGCAGCATATAAGAATTTCCATCCTGCAGCAAACAAATAACAATTATTAGATCTCTGGAAGCAAATTTTAATTACAATCATTGATACATCTGTTTACAGAATTCACATTTTACATTTAAAATGTAGAATCGAAAATATTTAAATACTATTGTTGATTGATTTTTCCATTTTTACCAAATATCAGATGACCCCAATTTTGAAAAGGCCTTCTTTACTTTCTTTTTAACCCTTAAACAGAAACATCCACCTGCTAGACCACAGTCTCTATATCAAGTTGTAGTATGGCAACACTGGTATGCAGCTGCCCCAATCCTAGAACCTTTTTATTAACTGATCATCCCCACAGAGCATGCAGTGTCTTTTAGTCCACTGCTGTTTGTTGCCTGGTGGACCCATTTTCTGAAAACATGCAGGTCTCATTGGCTGGGTATTTTGTCTTACGCAAGTAAGGTTTAGGTACACGAGATGCAGTGTTTCTTGTTCTGTAGTATTCACAATATTGTGTAATTTTAGACAATATGTTCATAATATATATTTTAGTGTCTTTAGGAAAGTTTGCCATCTATTTTTTCTTACAGGTTACATTTCTAGGTTTCACAGATGTGAAAAATCTCAATAGACTATACGTTTATATTATCAATAAATAATATATTGTGTTTCTTGCTTATATGACAATTTGTAACAACTAACTGCCTTTCATCATTCTTTGATTGGTTGCAATTCCAATTGTGGATGGAAGACATTTAGAAATTTTCCTCAGACATTCATAACTTAGAGAATTAATTATAAATTTATTATTTGTGGTTATATGTTTATATTCTCAGTTTTCTGATATTGATGATTTCAGTTCCCAAATTTTGGACTTGTATTACTTTGAATTAATTATTCTGTCAACTTTCCCCCCAAATTTGGTAACCTTTACATTACTTGTTTGTTTATTTTGTGGTAATCCTTTTGGTAATTTAATATTATTAGTCAGCATATCCAGCGTTCTTTTAAATTGCTAAATATAAAACCCCTTAGCTGGGGTAGCAGTAAAACCCCTTTTTTCCACTTTTCAGAGGACCGACGGAAAAAAGTGTGTACTGCGTGAAAGTTAAAAATGATAGGCTAGGCAAGTTTTTACATTATTTACCGCAATTCTGGCTCTGTTTTTACTTTCATGCCCTTCGTAAAAAGAGAAAGTTTTATAATTCTGTGTTCCAACACAGAATTATAAAACTTTCTCTTTTTCAACAGAAAACTTTTTCAAAAGATTTTTCAACAGAAAACTTGAAACTGAAAAATGGATTGACACCAAAATGTCTGTCCATCTATGGTCAATGCTTGCGCCAAAACCATTCAGCCGATTTTCTCCAAAATTCCCCAACTGATCTGAACGAACTCAAGGTTCAGCGATTTTGCTACATACATATGTAGCACGTATGTATTAACTTAGTATGTACTGGAGCAGGATTAAACTACTTTTTCTGTCAGTACAAGTTTTTCTGCAAAAAACCTTGCTGTTTTTTGCCCCAACAATATATAACTTTCTCTGCACTACATATTTTTCTCCATATAATACACATGTATATGAGAAAGAAAAAATCAAGAGAAAAAAATTATGTAAAACACAGGAAGCACTCTTCATATCAGTTGTAAATTGCAGGAAAAGAATGCATTGCAACTACAGGATTCAAGACGGGACCAATGAAAGTTAGCTGAAGGCAGAAAAACCTAAAATGCGGGAATGTAAAAATGGGGTTTTACTATACACGTATACTTTTTTTCCCCATACAAAAATGACAACACCAATACTTGAATAAGATATGATTGATATTAATCTAAAGATATACAAATCTTGTTTTCTTTCTCACATAAAATGTATTCACTAATTGATAAATTCATTAATTCATTTAACTTAAAAAGTGATTTGTCAATTTTTAGCAGCAAGCCTACACATTACTTACCTCTGTCGAAATAAAAGTGCAATCACGAATTTTTCCACTGGGTACCAAAAAGAAGTACAAGGGACTCAATGCATCTTTATTTAAATCATATATCTTCACGAAGTCTGCAGTTACTAGAGCTAATGATGTCTGGGAGCCTGGCAGCCAGATGGCACGTATTATGAAATTTCCTGTTTCAAGTTGTGGATGAAGCACCAAGTGATCCGCTACAGAACCACTACTGCTGAATGTGAGCACATGGCAATCCTGCAAGGATCACAATATATAACAATTATGAACTTATCAAGTTTACACAGAATTATACAGTATCATTTACAACATATGCAAGATCGATTTATCTGAAAATATTTTTCTAAAACCCAATTAAAAGTAAAGGATTTGACATAAGGGAAAATCTTTAAAACTTCTATATACTCCAAAACATTTACCTTTAGTCCACACACAGCCAAAAAATCTTCATTCCACTGGTTACCAGTGATGGACAGCACAGTAAAAGGGATAGGTGCAGAAGCAAGCCTTGTTAATGTCAACTTTCGCTTAGAAGAATCAGCTTGCTTCAACAATGCACTCAGTTGAAGTACAGTGATTTTGCCCTTCTCGTGAGAAACAGCTGTGTACAAAACAGAAAATAATGATCTTTAAGTATATATAAAAAATATATATAGAAGAACAATTAAAATTTATTTGTTCTACGATCATACAAAACTATTATTGTCTCCCCTTATCTCAATCTCTGGACCTAACAGCTTAGAAAAATCTTCGATCTTATTTTGATTGTGCAAAAATATATCATTTTATTTACTTAACATTTCAAATAAAATCTCCAAAATAATATTAGAATTGATTCCAAGACAGAATAACCAAATCGGTTAAACCATTGTAGATTCATTACCGTGAAGTAATGTAAATCATGGGATTTGAATGGAGTGAATTAAGACATTAAAACATAAGTTTGCAGCTTTAACTAATAGAGTTAAACATAGGCAAACACAAAAACCAATAGACAATGATGTTCTGGGCTAGTCAGAGGAAGATCGAAAGCATACAAAAGATTTCATCTGTCATTTGATGGAAAGAGTTAAGTATTGAATAGGTTAAAGAATATAATTATAGACATTTGTCATGAAACCTATTGCGACAACTACATACTAAGAATTTTAAATGTGAGACAAAACTCTAAATCGGCATAATCCCAGGAGATGACTGAAGAATATGAACAAAATAGTGAATTCTTCGTAATTTGGCATGAAGATATTGTATATTGTGGTAATCATTTGAACTCTTGAATATAAAATCTAACTATTGGTTTCTCAAACAGCGTGTACTTTCTCGCATTATTTGAAATGATTAGATAACATTATAATACTACTTGGGCATACATTTGTGCAATTACTGATAAATTAAAAGATTACATCAAAATGTTTATATCGTGCTATTCAGTGCATTTAGCTCTATCCATTCAAAAAGGTAAAAGAAAAATTTTGGAACCGTCTTTGAGAATATCTTGTTTTCAAAATTACTTTTATTTCATGCAAAGTTATCGGAAAACTTTTTCTAATAATAATAATAATAATAATAATAATAATAATAATAATAATAATAATAATAATAATAATAATAATAATAAATGGAGGTTATTTGAAGAAATGTATTCTTGAAAATTAGGTCATTACAACAACACATTTTTACCATCAATATTGTATTTTTGGGAAGACTTTAGGAAAATAATATTGCAATTTTCGAAAATTTAGAGAATTCAATGAAAATTGGAGCTGTGCCTCTCTTGTAGATGGACTTTGATCTCTCTGTGAAAAGAAAAAAAGGGATATGCCAAAACCAAAATATCCGTTTTGGAATTAAAAAAACTGCAACATTAGCCACATCGATCAGGGACTAACAATTTTAGTGAAAAACCTGCCAACATCTTAGCTACTAATGTTGTTCATGGACAGATGCTTTACCGTAAACCAATTTTGCTTTCTTGAATACTGCTTATGCAGTATAGAGAAAGTGGGTCATCCCATGCCAAATCACAAGGCTTCATCACCAAATCGCAACATTGGTGCAACAAGGATTCCATGGACAACATTCTGCTAGTCAGCTGAGAAGCCATCTATCAAGATATTATAGTAAGCTTACAAACATATTCAAACCTGTATGGTGTTTTAATGTTCTATATCGAAAAGTAATTCTCATAAAATGAAAAGAAATTGTAATATAAATACATGAATAAATGTTCAATTTCTATTCTTGAAAAAGGCTGATAACTTGTAGTAGTTGCCATCAATCTAATAATTGGTTTCAATCACTAGAACTTCCAGGAATCGTGATTCTGTATAGAATTACATGTCCACATGCCACAGGTAAGGAGTAATATGTTATATGTCGAACTCGTAATTATGTCGGAAGTAAATTTAATAAATCGGTGTTCTAACATTTCATAGTAGCAATTGTGACAGAAATTTAGTATTTTGAGACATTAAAGAACAAAAGATGCTCTTCCATTTGATGTATGTATTGAAT
Organism: Teleogryllus occipitalis; assembly: GCA_011170035.1. NCBI lineage: Eukaryota > Metazoa > Arthropoda > Insecta > Orthoptera > Gryllidae > Teleogryllus > Teleogryllus occipitalis. The sequence continues at coordinate 88,835 of BLKR01014771.1, read as the reverse complement.
TTATTAAATTTTTTTAAATGCATTTTTTTACCAATGTTATTTTAATTTTTTATTGCTTTTTTATTTCTCACAAATCACAACAGTTTAAAAATTTGAAAAATACTACCATTGTAATTTCTGAAAAGTTCTACATAAGTATGGTAAGTTACAAAGTAGTATTTCAAAGTGGTAAGTGTAGTTCTTTCTTGGAGCACCAAGATTATTTTGAAAAATTAAATACAATTGAAATGTGAACATGCTGTTTTGCAGCAGCGTCTGCAAGAGCTTCACCCCTCAAGCACGTGCCAGTCAGCAGTTGACGATTACCATCAATATACTTTCACAAAGCAATAAATAGAAATATCTCTTCACATCTAACTACGTGCCAGATATGTACATATGACACTTACAGCCGAATGAATTCAAATTAAAAGTGTCAAATGGATTCAATTTAGTTTTAAATATATGGAATATTTATATGAATCAAGAGAAATATGATACAGTTAATTAAATTGATATTTCTTTTACTGCACTTTACAGAGAATATCGTTCTTTGACTGTTTCATAATGAAATGAAGCTATGTATTTTCTTTATGCCTTCATTGTTTTTTTTTATTATACCACTGTTACAATAGTCCTCTTTCTAAGTATTGTTTAGCTTTGCTAAAAATATAAAGGTATTGTTCTTCACAGTATCATCAACCCACTTAAATAACTTCCTGAGTAAATTAATAGGCTCCTGTCAGGATTGAAGGCAAGCTTTTAGTGAGAATATTATAGTTGCTCCCCCTCCTCCCTCACTCCATCCCAAGGTCCCTTTCCATAAGACATTGCGAAGCGAAGAAATGTTATTCAGCACTCACACTGAGCACATCTTTGTGGAAGTATATACTCACATTGTTTTGTAATACTATGTACTGACCCCATTCAAAAAATATGTCTTAATACTGTCATAATCTTACTTGAAAAGTGTTACAAGTTTACACGGCAAACGGTAAATTGAATTTTTATTGTGTTTCAGCCATCCAGAAAAAAAAAAAAAAAAAAAGTAAAGTGAAGTTTAGCACAAAAGGATGCAGAGTAGCCAAGTCATTAATTCACAGCAGTCTCTGAATTACATCTTCAAGTACGAAATAATAATTTTCTAAAAAAAATCACACTGGACAATGAAAACTCCTGGTGTCAAATTTTATTTTTGTCTCATGCAGACAGCTGGAGACAGCAAATGATGTTAAAGACAGCAGAAGAAATAGAAGACCAATTTACTTGGTCAGCTTCTTTATCATCACAATACATTAGGGTGAACATGCCTTACGAAGACCAGTAGTGCATGCTTATTCATCATTGTCTCTGCCCAATTTGCTGCATTAACATATGTATGGTCGATTCTCACTTTCTAGAACTCACTCACTTGGCTCGTCACGAGAAGGAATTTTGAAAACTAGTTTTTTCAATAATATAACTATTTTTTGACACAAAACAGTCAATTTTAAACTTCTCAAAAATGCTGATAGTAAGAACCTAAACTGACACTACTTCTGCGATTATAGATTTTCATATTAAGAAAATGCAAATCACAAAAGTATTGATATTATTGTAACGCTATCTGTGGTAACTAAGTTCACAGAACAATGCATATTTAGCGAATTCCTCTGTTTACACAACCATCTCAGAATATCTGAGAAAGAAGGCTGCTCTGTTTCAGGGAGACCCTAGCAGGGTCAGCTGTTTATAAATAAATTTAATAGTTGCATTCCATCAGAAGACTTCCATTTGAGACAGTATGTGTGTTTCTGCGATTCCTAACATGATGTAAGTCTCATGGTTGCTTTATGTTTGGATGCCACAATGCGTTGTGTCATTGACGCCTAGGTCGAGGAGCTCTTCCGGCGGGCAGCGAACTGCCTACATGCTCCACTGAACAAACTATTTTTAAAAAAAAGTTATTTATGGGTGTTCTACTTTGAAATTTGGCAGACCTATACAAAATTGGTGTAAAAATACATGAGTATTTTTTACAATTAATTTAAGTGTCGATCTAATGTAAAAATTTGCATTTTAAAAATTAAAATATACATTAAATATTTATATAATATGTTTACAAATATTACATTTACATCACATGAAAGTAGATCTTTAAGTTAAATTTAAGTGTAATTTTACTTTTCTGAAGGAAACGGTATTTACGCAAAAAATTTTTCAAGATGGCGCATGATTTTTCAAAAACAATAATTGGTAATATTTCTGAAAGGGGTGGTATTAGAAAAAGGAAAAAAAAAATACTTGTCACCTATTTTCAATCCTAGAATTCTCAAAAAAAATTTCAAGGCGCTAAAAAATAGTGATGTTTTGTGAGTGAGTGATTTGATATGGAATGGCTCTAGTACTGTAATGCTACAGGAAAAAATGGCTATTTTTCGATAGAAAAACTCATTGCCAGGCCTTGGTCACGAAAAAGGGATACATCTTGTTCTTACATGTAGTTCTTACACTTTCTCTAACGCCATGTAGTAAATTACTTTCTCAAAACTTTCTCTTTCATAACATGTAGTAAATTATTTTCTCAAAATCCATGTTTTGTGGGTCCATGACGTCGAAACGTCAGTCCGTCTGTGGTCAACGCAAGCGCCTAAAACGTTCAGTCGATTTTCTCCCAAATCGATTGATTGATTGATTTTTCCGTGTTTCCGGGCGTGTCAACTGCTTTGGTCATTAGTGCCGTTACTGTAGTGCATGTTCTGCTCGGGAGATGGCAGTGATCTTCCCCCGCTGGATGGCGAGATCCGGCGCCGACCTACCGTCGGCTAGTGGGGTTTCTCCCTAACCAGGACTCTCCCACCAACGAGGCACCGCCCCAGTCGGGACAAGCTCTATGACAGATCGCGCGAGGTCCGTGGCCCGTTTGGTAAGGTGCTGCTCCGGCATTCGCCTGGTGTTGATCGAATAAACCACGGAAAACTACCGATCAGAGCAGCCGGCCGCTAGAATTCTCCTCCAGACAGCGACTGAATTCGACCTAGATGAAAAGCTAGTGTCGAAAACCCTGCCGCCGTCAGGACTCGAACCTAGGACCTCCCGGTCAGAGGCGCTGCAGTAACATCAGTTGAAGCACTGAGCTACCGCAACCACTTCCCAAATCGACATTCCCCGATTTATCTAAAAGGCTCTGCGAGTTTGAAGCTAATATTTTGATTTTGGGGGTATATTACATGAAGCCTTAACATTTTCAAAAATTTCTCAATAATGGCTACAAATTTTTTGATTAACTTTATTCTCGGATAATGTAGGTAACGTTTAAAAGAATGGCAAAGGTATAACTTTTGTTGAAATCTGTGATTTTTTGAAAATTGTAAAAATTCAGTTTTTTCGGCGTCTATCTACATCCACTATTTTGAAGCCAAAAGATTTTTCCTTTCTGAAATCTGTTGTTCAAAAATATACCTGGAATTTTTTCAGAATGTATCGTTTGATGCCATTTATGTATTAAGAAGGGTCTATTGCATATGACTCCGGGTAATAAAAATAGTAGCCAGTAATAACAAGTCGCATATTTCGCAAATGTATGAGATTTACGCAATTTTGCGTGAAATACAGGCAATCTTTTCATTCTATTTTCTCCTCAACTTAAAGGATAGGACGATATAAATATGATGCTGATCCGCTTTTCGGCAAATATACTGTATTTTCGAAAATAATTAAAAAACACACAAAAAAATATTGAAGACATTTTGTCTCAAACAAAACTCCTTAAAAAACGGTCGCGTACGATTAGTAAAGAATTTTACAAGTGATGTCTGAGATATGACAAAATTTAATAATATGGGCTTCATGTAAAGGACTTCCAAATTTAAAATATCTGTTTCAAATTCAAGGGGCCGAGACCTCAGCCAAATCGAGTGGGGAATATTTTGCGAAAATCGGCTGAACGGTTTATCCGATAGTGTTGTTCACAGACAAAGGTGGACAGACAGACGTTTTGTCGTCAAGTCGTCAATCAGTTTTTCGGTTTCAAGCCCCCCCCCCTCCCCCCAAAAAAAAACACTGTCCAATTTTTCGTTACCGGGGCCTGGCAATAAGTTTTTCTACCGCAGCACTTCATAACGAAGCGAAAAAGGAAAAATTAAGAATGAAACTTAACTTCTTGTGGAAAGAGGGTGTCAGAGTGACAAATTTATAGACGACTCGTCGAAGTTTGTGGCGAACAAGCTCCGGCACGAAGCACTGTCTTTCACTGGGTGCAGAATTTCGAAAGTGGAAATGAATGCGTGGAGAAATGGGTCAGCAGCGGCCGGCCAACGACATCGCGTACATCAGCAGCAATCCAAAGAGTTTCGGAGTTGATTATCGAAGATCGACGGATAACATTTACAAAGTTGCAAAACGATATGGGGCTTGGACGAGCAACCCTTCATGAAATCATCCATGAAGATCTGAAAATGCGTAAAATTTGTGCTCCGTAGGTGCCTCACCAACTCATGGAAATGCAAAAAAAGCAACGAGTGGACTTAAGCCGAGAATTGCTGCGCATTTACAGCACGAACAGAGAACATTTCTTCAAAAGACTGGAGACGCGATGAATCTTGGTTCCTGTTTGAGACCCCGGAGAATAAACGGCAATCTATGGAATGGAAACACACTGCAAGCCCACCATGCAAAAAGTCTCGTCTGGGCCTTACTCCAACAAAACAAATGGCTACAGTTTTTTGGGATGTAGAGGAATTGTGCTTCCTAATTGGCTTCCTAGGAACCAAACAGTGAACAGTGATACCTACTGCGAAACTCTACGAAAACTATGACCCGGAATTCAGCAGAGGCGACAGGGAAAATGGGCTCTCAAAGTGCTTCTTGACACGACAATGCCAAACCGCATACGAGCCATAAGACAACTGTCGCATTGGCAACAATGGTATTTACGAATATTCCACACATTCACATGATTTGGCCCTTCGGACTACACACTGTTGGACAAACTGAAGGACGTCTTGCGTGGTCGGCGAATGTCATCTAATGAACTCCAAGACGCGTGTGGAACGGGAACGGTGCATCGAACTAGGAGGAGATTACTTGTAATTTACCTATGTAAACCTGGGAGTAAAATAAATGGTTTGTAATTTATAGCGTTTGTCCAAATCATTTCCGAATGCCCCAAGTATTCTTAAAAGTATATTTCGGTTCTAGAATGAGGCAAACGAAAAGTTGATATTAAATGTACTTTGGGCGGTGATAGATGGCAGCTGGCAAGAGGATGGGGCAAGACCGAAAAGCCAGCCCAGACCAATGAAATTAGAAAACTAACTAGTACGAGAAAGTCAGTGCCAGTATGCAGCACTACTAGTTTATTTTTATTTGATCTTCTGTAAGTACATTGGAAGTTACCGTTACACATACATTTTTTAAACAAATCAACAACTTTCCCCCTTAATATATGACAATGGAGGGATATAGGGAAAAGGATGGGGTTTAACATGCAAGAGTTCTCGCAAGATTCTAGGGTTGTAAATATCGTACACGTCCCCTTCTTGACGGTCCAGCTCCCCTAAAAAAGGCACTGAGAGCGGCGACTTCATGTGCGTCCGGTCTGCATGGTAGCTGACTGATGTCAAAGCGACAGCTACTGTTCCCCCGTGCATCGCTAAGGAGGGCACAGTGAATTATCGCAAGCGCGAAGCAATGAGCTTCACCAATCCCGTGTGCCCTATTATAAATTAGTTTCACAAGAAGTTAGCGCATCTACCCTGGGAACGACTCTTTTTAAGCAGCTGAAAAGGAACAGACCTTAACCATAGCGTAATTCTATGAGCAGGTCAACAGAGGGAAGAACGCCCTAAGCCAATAATTTTTCACGAAAACGCAGAACTTTTTCGAACATTCGGATTTAGCAAGTGGCAGTACAGACCAACTAAAAGCAGTACAGCTCACGTGAAGAGTGGTAACGAAATAGGAAACGACAGGGGACTTTTTCTTGAAGGAGCTCCGAGCACGACTTTATGTTCTTTACTTCGGTCGCTACAATCATCCACATCTGTCATATCTTGCAAAGACTCCATTTCGGTCAAAATCTACAAAAGAATACTTCGATAAGAAATATCGAAGACTTCAGTCGCAACCATTCACTTCAGGCAGAACTTTGCAAAATCTCAGGAGATAACATCTGCCCATAAAAATCGACCGAAGCTACTGGCTAACAGTTAAGGCAGCATTTCGTGATTCTTGTCGCAAAAACGAGAGATGGCGTGAGGCCTTTCTCTGCCTACGCGAGGCGCCCGCATTTGCAATAATCACATCGACGCATAAACGGGGCCTTGCCGACGATCCTGATCTTCCAAACGAGTCTGGCGTTGGCAGTCAATTAATTACGGAACGCGAGGCAGCTACTATTGACGGGCACCGACGTGGCACCATAGGTACTACCCACCTTCGCCGCCGTGCCGCAACAGCGGGGCGCCATCCCACGCCTTCATTTACCAGCCAGCCTGCGCCAAAACCTGTCGGCGTGCAATCGTTGGAGAGTCGTAACCGCCGGTCGAGGTAAATACACATACCAATTATTACTTGCCGGAATGATGTTCACATTAGTAAATCACGGGACTTGAATTGTGGCTTGCGGTGGGCATGCGAGAAATTTGGGCTGTTCGTTGATCCCAATTACTGGCTCGGGCACAAAGACCTTGGACGGGACGGCCTTCTTCTCAACTTCCGAGGTGCATGGAAGCTGGGATGTCTTCACGACCAAGTAATACAGTCGTATTTACTTGGAAAGTGACGACCGGAGGAAGAAGTACTAGTAGCACCATGTACAGTGATGGTTTCGAGAAAGGAAGCTACGCGTTTGGTGACTGCTGCGGGGGAGGTGACGGAGATGTCGCGTGTGACTGTTACGGGGGTGGTGACGGAGACGACGCGTCTGGTGACAGCTGCGGGGGAGGTGATGGAGGCGACGCGTGTGACTGCTGCGGGGGAGGTGACGGAGACAACGCGTGTGACTGCTGCGGGGGAGGAGATGGCAGTGACAGCGGCCAGATTGTTGCAGGTGAACTGTCGTAGTATCATCAATAAGGAAACCGAACTGTGGAATTTAATTGAAGCATGTGATCCTGATATAGCATGTGATCCTGATATAGAACGATTTTCCTAAGGATGAGCCAAAGTGACAGTTCGCGAAAACAAGTGAACATCACATGTATTTCAGAGAAGTATCCCTCCGCCGCGCCAGCTGATCAGCCACACCCCTTCGTAAAGTGCTATTGGCTCCTGTAAAACATCCCTATGCACAAGTCTAAGAGTTCCGCTGAGGTATATGCACGTACGCGAGTTCGGGAAATATTTAAATTAAATTACGTACGTGGAAAGTCTCTTAACTTGCTCTCATAATCAGAAAAAGAAAACTGCCACGAATGTAAATAGAAAGTTCTCAATCAGAGCTCGCCACACAGCACCAAGGCCGGAACCACGTGCATCGGTACGCATCTCTCATTCATGTCTCGGTTTTAAAATAAACATAACATTTATCACACAAAAAGTAAATTCAATGTAATGTTAATAGAAAAAAAGAATTTTTACAGAAGAGCACATGACACTGCACTTCCTAATTTTAATTATTTCTGGTGGCGCACTACATTTTTATCGGACGAGGACATCACAAAATGAAGAGTCGAAGCCATTGACAAGTTAGCCAACTGCAAACGAACAAATGCAGGAAGGGAGTCCATTGGTCTCGAGGGCACGACGACCACAGAACCTTCAGTTATGTTGCCAGCACTGACTGTCACTTTGGCTCAACCTTAGGAAAATCGCTCTATATTTACATGTTATAAATGTTATTTATAACATGTTAATAAAGAGATATAAAGATAATAAGGTATTAATGTCCTTCAATTAATTACCATCACAGATTACGAATGTCAAAAACATAATCAGTGAACGAATAAAACAAAATTATAAACGAATAATTATTACTACTCATTAGACAATCATGTTAATATTTATAGTACAATAAGTTGAATAAGAAACTGTTACCCTACCCATACTTGGTATCAATCATCTAATCCAAAAGTCGTTTTACATTGTACAGATACGTTTACTTCACACTTTCGAACATGGCCTAGGGAGAGCAGTTATTTTGGCAAAACTCCTTCATTTTTTTTACAAAATTAATAATTGTTCATAATTTAAAATATTGATATATTTTCCTTTGCACGCCATGTCTTCAACATAAATGTGACCATAAGCATGTTGGTTTGACACTAATTAAAAGAACAACATAAAATATTTAACTTGAATAAATGTGCTACGTTGAAAACGTTTGGTCTTAATATAAAAAAAATATAAATGTCAGTTGTATTTACACGCTCTGAAAAGTATGCCAGCAAAACTTCTGAGTCAGAACAGAATCGCATTTCTCCTTTCTTTTTTCTTGTTTTATTTATTTTATTTTAATTTATATTTATTTTACGTCAAAACAGTTAAAAACTGTGTGTGACGTGCTATGGGGAGAAATGAATTCTGGGCACGTTTTCAAAAATTCTGTGATCCCTACTCTAAGCCATATACTACTTGAATTTTGAATACAGAAAGAAAATGAGCGTTTTTTGCAAAGATTGATAACAACAATCTTCGCTCCAATGTAATAAAATCTATTTTCAGTGGTAAATCAGCAATTAATTTGGGCTCTTATCGCTCATCATGTCCTCCGTCAAGGAATAATACTTCCTGCAACATCATGGAGGACGATAATTTCAATAACTATATTTCCCACTGAATTCTAGAAGAAGTGCACAAATAATGAAGTTACATTTATGTCCAGAAGCAAAACAAGGGGCCATCTCAGCATTTGCTCAAAGGATCATGGAAACTGGACGAAAAACCTGATCGAGATGGGGGTCATTGACCAGGAAGCTGCAGTACAATACTTGTTACAGGTTGTTTAGAATTGTACAGTCCAAATGGTAAATAATACATTAAATATCACTGTTATAATTAATGACCTTTTGATGCTCAGTATAGTCTCTAATTGTATAGAAACCGTTGCGCAGCAGAAACGATTTTACTTGAGATATAAACTTTTTTATCGAATTTAATCGTTTAATGTCATCTGGCAAAGTGTTGTAAAATAATGTACATGTATTGTATGTACATTTTTTGTAATGAGCAGTTGATACTATCACCTGATGAATATGATTACTACGTTGAGTGTTACAGTTATACATATCGGCGTTTTCTTAAAATATATTTCTGCCCTTAAGCAAGTCATTTTTGACAAAAACTACTGCTTTGTAAATAAATAGACCAGGTAATGGTAAAAATACCTAGATTAATTAAGAGAGGCTTACAAAAATCACGTGGCTGGGATTTGATTTATTATTCGTACAATTCTTTTTGTAATCTAAAAGTCTGGGAGCTATAAGATGCATTTCCCCAGAATATTATGCCATATCTCAGGCGGGAATGAACATTTGCAAAATATACATGAGCAGTATGAAAGCTGACTGAATTTGAAAGAATTCTGAACGTGTAGCATAATGAGCTTAATTTTGTGTTCAATTTTTTTAAATGGATGTTCCATTTGAGGTTTGACTGAATTCAGAGACCTAAAAATTGTGTTGCCTTAACATTAGTTAATGGTACACCGTTTATTTTCAATGTAGTACAGAATTGTTTATTTGAAATGGAAAACTGCATTGAAACAGTTTTCTTTGCATTTACTATTAATTTGTTATTACGGAACCAATTTGAAAGATCTGATATTGTACTATTTATGCTTTCTTTATTGAAAAGAATACTCGTATCATCCACAAAGAGAACTGTTCTTCCGTTTCGAATCGTCAAGGGCATATCGTTTACGCATAGTAGGAAGAGAATAGGGCCTAAAATCAATCCCTGAGGCATTCTACGTGCAATTGGCAAAGAGTCAGAAAGGTGTGTACATAATGTTCCATTATTCCAGTAAAGTATTTCTACTCTTTGAGATCGTCGTTTAAGATACGAAAGTAACCAACCTAGGGCAATGTCATGATCAATGACATCAAAACCTTTAGAAAAATCTAAAAATACTCCAATAAGTGTATTCAGAATTACGTTCTGGTTGTCAATAATATTTTCAAGTATATTGCCCCTCGTGCAGATCCTTGTTCCACCCCAAGCGGGATTGTGGGCATTAAAGTTCCCCTAAATAAAAAAAGGAGTAGGCAACTGAGAAAACACATTTTCAAGTTGTTCTTGTGAAACGACTTGTCCAGGCGGGATACGGACATTGCAAATAGAGATAGAAATAGTGTGGAAGTTCACACGAACACAAGATATCTGAAGAGTGGTTCGTACATATATTTCTTTGGAGACTGTGACAAATGTAGCAGCTCCGCCATGGGCACAGAGGCCATCTTCAATGTCTCATCTGTAACAACAAAAACCACGAAGAGAAAGGAAGTCCCCAAGGAGGTGTGATTCCTGCAGGCACATAACCACGGATCTATGCAGAGACATTATCAGCTTTAATTTGTCTAAAGTACGAAAGCTATTAAGGTTCTACAGGAGGAGAGCTATAATTTCTAGGTGTTGAGTTACGTTGCTTCTAGGACGGTTATGTGTCGGGTTTCTTTTTCTTTTTTATCCTTCCCTGTTGAAGAGTGATTCACAAGTTCATGTGGGACTTCTCGTTCCCTGCAGAGTCGTCTTTACTACTGCTAGAGAGAGTTGCATGAGTCAGGAGACCACGGTCTTTTGATACAGGCGACCTAGATCTAGAAATACTGCCTATCGGCCTCGGTTTCTCAGCTTGACACCTTTGTGTGTTTATTGAAACACTTAGTTTTTGTTTGCTTCTTTGTTTCAGATGGGACAACGTATCTGGCATCTGCATCACCTTCGATGTCTTCAAAGGACACCTGACAGGCAACATCGCGCACAGAGGTAACTCGGTGTCTGAGTTTCTCAATTTGATGTCTTGTGCTGTTGACCCATGTTGTCAACGAAACTTTGAACCATATCTACAGGGTTATGCGTCTGGTACCGACATCATGCCTCAGGAAAGGAAACTTTTTCTGAGACCCTGATCTTCTGAATCTCCCTTTTTTCAAGAAGATGGGGCATGGGTTCGAATTCGATGGGTGTTTCCCAGAACAGTTTATGCACCTTCTATCTGCAGAGCAGTTCGAATAGTTATGGATTATCAAATAGGTTTTGAATCATTTCTGAAAGAAATGGAAACAAGAGCTTGACTAAATAAAACAAGTAATAAAAACACACAAGTAAATAAAATCTTATCACCGCCACCATCTTGATGTTCAACAATGAGGTTCTCAAATATTGATGCGGCATTGTTGCGTAAATTTCTATTAAGTTTTGCAGATTGTCTAAAATTACATGAGAATACAAATTGAGTAAAAAGTAAAAGTGCGAGAAAGTAAAAATGTAAGTAGAATATTGACCTTTGCAATAGTAAATTATAATTAAAATGAAATTAATTATTTTTCATTATTCATTAATTTTTTCTTGTGGCTCACAGTTGGTGTGAAACCTATTTATAGTATTTCATTAATTTCAAAAAGAATTTATGCAAAAAAATCTCGTTTTTGTGAAAAAATGTACATGACCTTTTTCAGAGCTACTTTTGTACAACGAACATTGTCTGGGGCTACAAGTTTTATCTTCAATTTTTTTTTTTTTGCACATTCGAAAAGAAACGTGTAATTACCGAAAATGTGTCTAGCACCACATTTCTTACCGTTCATTACAAATGCGGAGAAAATTTAAAGAAAAAAATTTGGAGTGGCTTTATGAAAAAATCTAAATTTCAAGCGCAAATTACGCAAAAACTACACTTCCCACAAAAAATTGTATGCGACTTCTTTTAAAGATCTAATTTTGTACAACAGACTTTGAGGCAAAAATCTCTATCTTCAATTTTGTAGTTTTCAACATTTGTTTATAATTTTCACAAAATTGGAGATTTCAGCGAAAATGAAACCATTCTCTTAACCTTCCTTCGCACTATTGAACAACAAAATGTAATACAAAATTTGGAATAATTTTTTTTTGAAAATGTCCGAGGGGATGTAAAGAACTCCCCAAAATTAAAATATTGTTTTCAAATTCCAAGGGCCGCGACAACAGCGAGAACGATTGGGGAATATCAATTTTTGGAGAGGATCGGCTGAGCGGTTTATGCGCTAGCGTTGTGCACAGACGGTCAGACGGACGTTTCGCTGTCAATCGATTTTCGTGTGAAGAACGCAAAAAACATGGATTCTGGCTACATCACGTGTTCGAGGATTTTTTTTCTATATTTTGCAAAGATTTATGCGGTTTTTCGTTAACATGGCCCATCAATAAGTTTTTGTGTCGAAAATTCGCCGTTTTCTGGCGCACGATTACAATACTTTCTCTTACGTTAGTAAGTGCTACAAAGTGCAAAGAAACGATATCCTGAGGAGGCGTGGCGTTGGCCAGAAGGAGAGGGTTGAGCCTTTTCAGCCGTCCGCCGCCGTCGTGCTGAACGAATGGCAAAGACTTAATGCTAAATTGAGGGGAATATTTATTTATTTATTTGTCAAAAACAGTTAAAAACTATGTGACGTGCTACGGGGAGAAGCGAATTCTGTGAACGTTTTCATAATTCTGTAATCCCTACATTAAGCCATATACTAATTGAATTTTGAATATATAAGAAATGAGCGTTTTTTTTTTTCAAGGATTGATAACAATATTCGCTCCAATGTAATAAAATTTATTTTCAACGGTAAATCAGCAATTAATTTGGGCTCTTATCGCTCATCTTGTCCTTCGTCAAGGAATAATACTTCCTGCAACATCATGGAAACGATAATTTCAATAACTGTATTTCCCACCGAATTCTAGAAGAAGTGCACAAATAATGAAGTTACATTTATGTCTAGAAGCAAAACAAGGGACTACTCAGCATTTGCTCAATGGATCATGGAAACTGGACGATAAACTTGATCGAGATGTGGGTCACAGCGGCGTCCCAACACATGGGTTGCCCTACGAGAATAGCTCGTCTCCGCACCGCCCTGGGCACAATTTTTGTACGTTCGCACGAGGTTTCACTCGGCTCAAAACCCACCCCAGCGCTTTGCGTTCCCGCTTATATACCTTCCAGACCACGTGACACGAAACGTCATCTCGTTTTCGCGCGGCACTTCATGCCACGTGACTGCCGCGCCGCCCTGTATTTTGGGCACCCTTTCCCATAGATATGTGGAAGTTCCCAAAATACCCCGGGGTGGCTCTGCCCCTAGCTACCGCCTATTCATTGTACTTCCTTTCACCACCCAGTATTCTCTGGCGCACTAATCCTGCGACGCTGTACCTGCAAGGCGCCGGTCTTCCTGCTTGTGTTACGTTATATACAAATACTTGTTACAGGTTGTTCAGAATTATACAGTCCAAATGGTAAATGATACACTAATTATCATTGTTATAATTAATGTTACTTTCCTTTTGAAACTCGATATAGTCGTATAGAAACAGTTATGTAGTAGAAACGATTTAACTTTTCTATCGAATTTAATCATTTAATGTCATCTAGCCAAGTGTTGTAAAATAATGTACAAGTATTGTATGTAATTTTTTGTAGTGAGCCGTTGATACTGTCACCTGATGAATATGATTACTGCGTCGAGTGTTATAGTTGTAGACATCGGCGTTAGCTGAAAATTTATTCCCGGCCTTAAGTCATTTTTCAGGAAAACACCTGATTCGTAAATCAAGACAATGTAATAGTAAAATACCTAGATTAATGAAGAGGTTACAAAAATCACTTGGGTGGGACTTGCCTATTATTGTTGTTGTTGTTATTATTATTACTATATTATTCGTACAATTCTAATTTGTAATCTAAAAGTCTGGGAGCTATGATGTATTTCCCCAGATATTAAGCCATATCTCAGTCGGGAATGAACATTTGCGAAATATACACAACGGGCAGTATGAAGGCTGTCTGAATTTGAAAGAATTCTGAAAGCGAAGCAGATCAAAGCAATTATGATCCAGTTATTCGTGTGAGAAGAGAACTTTTGATGAAAAAACTGCTCTTGTGACCGACGTGTATTTCAATTTATAAGCGCATGAACTATATTCAAATTCACGAAAGCTCAAATCGTGATAAACACGCCCAAGAAGAGTGTTTGTGCTAAGGACAAGGTGGAGCGGAAGGAGACCGGGAGAGGACGTGGTAAGAGACGACTGGACCAGTGGCGACTCATGCTTGCACGGTTGCACAACCCCAGATAAAAGAAAAGTATCTTATAATATTGTAATGAGACGGTCGCACGCGTCAGGTGTCGACTCACATTATCTATATATTTAAAAAAATAAGGCATTCTGCCATGGCTTCATTTCAAGCTTCTACTTCACCGATTGTATTTATTTTTCCTTTAAATGAATGAATGTGATCCCTAGATGTGTTATCAGTTATTGTTAGTGATGATTCACCAGCATTTACGGTGTAAATTAATTAAATAAATAATTCTTTAATAGTACGCTTATCAGTTGTCAATTGTTTTCTGCCAAAGGCTGTGTTTCAATATCGATAGATAAGAGTGTATCGATAGATGTACGTCCTCGCCGCTTGGTGCGTGTATTGTTTGCAATTCGTCTAGGTTGTGTTTCAGGAGCAATATTTGCATTTTGGTGGTGACTGTGTTTGCGTCAATTTGCTTTCGTGGTGTATTTTGTAGAGAAATTTGGACAGTGAGTTTTATTCGATTTTACTGACGTCAAGTAATTTATGAAATGCTGCAAACCAGATTACTTTGTGTTGCTTAAATGGAAAAATAAGTTTTTCTTCTAGCAACATGTCAGAAGAAATGAAACAGTTTTTTATAAATGACGGGACATCGAAAAACTTCAGAAATAATATCAGTCAATATAATTATAGTCTGCCTTCTGTGTCATTCGGTGCTGAGATGTTGCCACTTGGTCACAGACCTCACGTGTTCAATTGTGAAAGTGTTAATATAAAACAATTGCTTTTATTCGGCATAATATCTAATCATCCTGACCATAAAAGTAAATATTTGCAGATGAAAAAAATAGCATTAAATAAGAGAAGTTTGCTCTTTCTCCTTCCTATTTAAGCATTTGCTTTGTGAACATTAGTCTAGGCACAGTATTTTACATTTATCTTAGATCTCACCATCAAATTTTGACGGGTTCCAGCTAGTAAATTTTATTTCGTTTAACATTGTGAGCCTCCGAGGTTTGCGAGCCAGGAAAGATGCATAAGGGCTATACCTGCGGCGCTTGGACGCGCAGGGACCGCACCTCGCTCCATTGTGTCGGAAGGACGTAGACGGGGGGGGGCGCCTGACTCAACGGAATTTACGTACGCCACGTCCACAGGTGTCGCTATCCACCCAGCCCGGAATTCCGAGAACTCCCAACGTCAGCGAAATTCGCACGAAGACGCGAACTTGCAACGGTCGTCGTAGGTGACACCGCGATTGGATACAACGCACCACGTGATTTCGGGGGACCGAGCGGGCGAGGGCCATGTGACCTCGCTACCCGAGCAAGACGCGTGCTGGTCCCAGGAACGTTCTTCTTTGGCAACGGACGAGTACGGATGGGCTTCTAACTTTGGGAGCGGACGAGTAGAGATGCGTTTCTGGCTTTGGCCACGGACGAAGCGTGGACGTTTCTGTTCAGTGAAGTAAACGAGTGCGTGAGATCGGAGTTTGTGCTTCTCCGATGAAGTTCACGGGCGCATAAAGCTGATCGTGCGAGAACGCGCTGCTGCACGCCGCTAAAAACGCTGCCGCGACACGCCACATCGAGTCGCAAGACTGCCGTCGCCGCCACCTCGCTGGTCGCCTCTGTGCTGCCTGGACTAGGTCGCACGCCGAACTATCGCCGGGAGGCGATGGCGGGACACCCCATGACTGCCAGAGCGCCCGAACTTGGGCCCGAACTCGCCACGGACAAAGCCGCTATCACCGCCGCTTTGGGCCGCGCTGCCAGCGATCGGCAGATCCACCGCTAGCGCCCGAGGCATCTGGTCGCCGCAGCCACGCCACCGCCGGGCCTCGTCGTGCGCCTTAGATGGTCTACCGCACGCGCCACCCCCGAGCCACGTAGGGCCCACGCCGGCCTGCCTGACGGGTGTAAACACCAGCACAATGACCCACAGGGGACTGTATTAAAATAAGTTAGTTATAAATTAGATTAAGGAAATTCGTTGTAGGCTTCACCTCACGTTTAAAATTGTCAATTAAAGTTTAATTGTTATGAAGCAATGATTTTCAATGACGTAATGCATGCAAAAGCCACAATCGTGCATGATCCAGTCTCAGTCACAGACTGAGCAGCCGAGCAACGCTGAACGAGTCAGTGGACCAGGAAACAGGCGACGGAGTTAGTCTCAAGGAAATACACATATTCTATCTTCGTCTGACTCGCTGCAACGTAAATTTCGCTTATTATTGAAAATACACACATTCACTCAGTACTTGTCGGTATTGAAATCATTATTTATACCTACTTCGTTAAATTATTTTCATTCCATGTAAGGTTTGTTGCTTAAAAACGTTAATTTGAAGACTGCATTTTGTTTGGTGTAAAGTTGGTCGGTTTGGAAGAAAACCCCCTTCGCAAGTAATACTCATCCGCCGAAACAACAGTCATTTACCGGTCATTTCGGGAGCTACATTGTGTGTAGTGAGTACAAAAAGTGTGTGATGGATATTTTATTATTTAAATGTTGTTACTTTTGTTGTTGCTGTTGCTGACGATAAAGAACGTACGAATGAGTGAGTTTTCTGCAATGAATACAGTGCAAAATTTACAAAAAATTCCTTTCGGTTCACGCGCTATTGTGGAAAAACTAGAAATTAAGACATTCGGAAGGCTTACTCTAAGTCTTCAAAATTTTAATTAATAAAAAAAGTAAAAAGAGAATTCAATTGAAAATTCAAAAATGATTTTTACAATAAATACAAGTGATTATGTGGGTGTGATTCGAAGACAGCTCTGTTTTGCTTTCCTTATACATTGCTTGGATGTGAAGATATGTGGACAAAAACTGGGTTTAAAGATTTAAATCGCCTAATAGATTGATTGAAAAAACATGAAGCTTCTGGAACTCACGTAAAAAACAGTTTACAGTTAGCGTTATTAGGAACTTCCAATTAGCAGAACAATTAGATAATGCATACAGGGGAAATATTGCAATTCACAATGAACAAGTGAAACAAAATAGATATGTATCGAGCACAATAATTAAATGTATTCGTTTCTGTGGTGCTTTTGAATTAGCTTCAAGAGGCGACGATGGAACTAAAAAATCCACAAATCCTGGAGTTTTTAGAGGATTAATTGATTTCAGTGTAGAACTAAGACGTTGCTTTGAAACATCAGGAAAGTGCGACAGTATTTCTCGGGACTTCTAAAGCGATTTAGAACGAGTTGCAACAAATTATGTTAAAAGTCTGCCAAGAAAAAATTGCAGAGGAAATCAGGGACGCCAACTTCTTAGCGGTTTTTGCCGACGAAACCTCGAATACATCTCAAATAGCAATTGTTTTCAGATACATCGTTAACCATAAATCAGTTGAAAGATTTTGGGTCTTTCTTAACCCTCGGGGTCATGAAGCAGAAACGTAGGGGTCTTACATTCTTCAAGAGTTAACACGGCACAAAATTAATGAATCTCCCGAAAAGCTAATAGCTCAGACATACGATGGTGCTTCTGTAATATCTGGAATTTTGAAAGGTGTTCAAATACTTGTTAAAGATAGGATAGTTATCACTATATATATATATATATATATATATATATATATATATATATATATATATATATATATATATATATATATAGTGACTCCCCAATCGCCCTCTTTTCTGATACGCGGGCGGCGGCATGGGTCCACCGTCCGTTGGGGTCGTCGGCAAAGTACGTGAAATTTATTTTATTTAGGTTTCCTGCAACGGAAATCGGGGACTAACGGCGGGATTCGTTTCTGCGTTGCTCCCACGCTCTTCCAAAATATGAAACCCGAGTGCATTTACTGAAAACAGTGTTTAATTCTCGACCAACACGTACATACGTCCACCTTCTCGTGACATGTTAATGAACATGGGAGGGCCTTCCTGTACCCCTCCAAAACAAGAAAGTCAAATACAAAAAAATACACAGAATGGAAATTAATATTTACAAAAACACACAAATCATTCTCAAC
The DNA here is from genome assembly GCA_011170035.1 of Teleogryllus occipitalis. NCBI lineage: Eukaryota > Metazoa > Arthropoda > Insecta > Orthoptera > Gryllidae > Teleogryllus > Teleogryllus occipitalis. The sequence continues at coordinate 70,662 of BLKR01014771.1, read as the reverse complement.
ATTGTGAATAACATGAGTCACTTCCCTATCCACGACACACATCCACTACCAATCGTAACCTACGCGTTCTGCACTTCTATCACTTTTATAACTTATCAAAGTGAGACTTCAGACGCAGTCTCAGTTCAGTACTTATCAGTTTGGTCGACAATCCCTCGGCTCCACTTTGTCATTTCTCAAGGACATATTGCTAACTCATTAGCTGCATGCATATTATGTGAGCTACAACATCACTTCCAGAAAAAACACGCTCAAAACAAGGAATGGAAGCCATTATAAAACAAAAATACAAGCATACTAAATATGTTCATTGCTATGCACATCAACTAATTTAGTCTTGTTAAAAGCAGCTTGAGTCTAAAAGTGTTCAAATATTTTTTCTAATCTTCAAGGTCTCTGTTCTTTCTTTTTCAATTCTCCCAAAAATAATATGTTTCAGAGGAAACATTCCAAAAACGTTTACCAATATCAGTTCCTACTAGATAGAACTTTCTTTCAAAATTTGTGATTACTATTTTCGAGCTTAGAGAGGAGTTGATAGATTGATTTTTTCGTGTTTCAGGGCGCGTCAACTACTATGGTCTTTAGTCCCGTTAGTGTAGTGCATGTTTTTCTTTCGGGAGATGGCGATGATCTTCCCCCGCTGGATGGCGAGATCCGGTGCCGACCTACCGTCGGCTAGTGGGGTTTCCCCCTAACCAGGACTCTCCCACCAGCGCACAGTGGTGCATTTTGGCGATTTCCTGGCCAAAACCTCTGAGAGCTATAGTATGTTTTCTACGACGACCAAATTTATTTTGGATTATCTTTATAATGTAAGGGAGCTGGTAACATAATACCAGAATAATGCACTTCTTAAATCTGTGAAATATAAATATATATTTTTCTATATAAACATGGTTAAATTTTATCAATTCACAAAATTGATTTTAGAAAACCTTAGGGATTACTTACATATTAATTGATAACATTTGGCATAAAGAAGCATGGTATTAATGCCATTTCATGCCCTCTGCCAGGGAAAATTCATATACAGTGTGCGAAGAACCGGAAAGGACGATCACATGTTTCACTAGGGTACATTTTTCCCTATGGTGATATTTGGCTCAGGCAAATGACACAAAGCATATTTGTTCAAGAATTTTAACTTTCTTTTGGGAACATCCCTCAAACTGGAAATGAAACGAACAGACGATCTCAACAGGCGATTAAACATCTCCTGGATTGGGTGCAGTCTTGAACATGTTCGTGAGAATCCTTCTCTATACCGTCTTATATCTTTGTGAACAGATTCTATGCATGTATTACCATGAATATTTGGAAACATATTTCTTGGCAGAATCCTGTGCGTACTACAGAAAAAAAAGAGAAAAAAAGAAAAGAAATGCTAATGGCGTATCCACTGGATATTGCCAATAATTTTTTTCTAAATCTCTTAATTATACCATCACTTATCCCGGTTATTTCTGAGGAATATTTAGATTTCTCAAAAAAGCGTCAAGCTAAATTACTGTCGTTGCTATTACCATAATCTTGTTTGGAAAGCTCTTCATTCAGACCATTTTTCTTTGCATTGCATTTCAATAAGTTTCTTGACCATATTCAAACTGTAGTTGCAGTATTATTTCATAAAAAATAATATAATACTAATTTTATAACAATAACAATCTAATATGAATAATTGTTGGTTTGTAACTTAGGAGTTAAGTAAACAAATATTACTTTACGATCAATTGTATTTTTGATTTCTTTTTTAAAAGTGTTATGATGAGTCTTTGATATCACGTACGTATTTGACCTTTCATCGAGCGCACACCCTTCCGTAAGACGAGTTTTGATGACACATATTATGTAAATATTACTTTATGTACAATTTTTAATGAAATAAAATGTGCGTAATCCAGTCCAGAAGATGTAATATGTATGTAAATATTATGTTCATGTAATATTAGTGAATAGTCATAATCTGTTACAAAAATTAAAAATATTATTATTAACGCTCCAGCCGGGACAAGCTCTAAGCTCCCGACCGTTCTCCCGTAATATGTGGTAGTGTAGTGCATGTTAGTGTGAGTGTGTAAGGGGAGAGGAAAGGACAAGGAAGAGGAAGGACAGATCGCGTGCGGTCCGTGGCCCATTTGATAAGGTACTGCTCCGGCATTCGCCTAGTGTTGATCGGAGAAACCACGGAAAACTACCGATCAGAGCAGCCGGCCGCTAGAATTCTCGTCCAGACAGCGACTGAATTCGACCGTGCTGAAAAGCTAGTGTCGAAAATCCTGCCGCAGTCAGGACTTGAATCTAGGACCTCCCGGTCAGAGGCGCTGCAGTGACATCAGTTGATGCACTGAGCTACCGCTCCCGGTGAGTTGATAGAGTGGACGAAACATATTCAACAAGGGAACAGAACAAACTGTAGCTATTTCACACTTCTGGATTCATTGGTGTTTTAAATGATGAAAATTTCATATCTGGTTGAGTTTCTTTTATAAAATCATGCCACATGATATTTTGTTCAGTCAACTTCAGACGCATGATTGTACTACATCACACAATCAGATAAAACAAAGCATTTGAGTTGGAAATTCTTAAAATCAGAAGCAACATAAATATTCCACCAGCTGTTGGGGAAGCACCGAATAAAAGAAAATAAGAGGAGTTGAGAGCAACAAAAAGAAGTACTAAGCATGTGATGCCATTGACGGAAATCCACGACCAATATAGTTTTGTTGCACACTTGGGAGCAGCACAATTATTTTTACCAGATAAGTTTGCAGAGTATTAGCATGAATTTCCAGATGAAGATTTGAAAGCTACACGTGAACATACATTTATTGAGTAGAAAAAAATGTTCACAAAACTTTGACGAATCTACAGTACATAAGAATTCAGGAATAAATATAGGGCTTTGCCGCAAATGGAATTTATCAGTGATAATAAAAAAAGTTCTACTTTCAATGAATGTGTTAAATTGCTAAGTGTGATTCTCACCATTCCCATGACAAAACGTGAATCCGATTGGATGACAGTATCCCCCTCTCTCTTTGCGGCTCGTGACCTTGAAAAAACTTCCTTGTTATAATTTAAGTAAAACTTTATAACACGCGAATCATTTCGACCAGTGTTGTGCCATGTCGTGCCAGGCAATTCCCTGCGTTAGACGAAGTTTACTCACAAAATTACAGCATGTATGTGGCATACGAGTGAGAATGCGCAGACCCCCCTCAACCCCGACGGGAGCCATTCCCTTTGAAATGGGTCGCCAAGCATAGTGAACACATGGGTGGGCATTACTGATGGGTAATGCAAGGAAAGGAATGAAATATAATTTGGAACACTGCTTTGTTAAACGAATTTTCACATCCTTCTACTCATAAAAACAAGTAATTTAAGAAGTGTTTTACCTTTATTCTGACCAAATGGTAACTAGAACAGTTTACATTAAAGTGAAGTTCGCTCCTCTTCTGTTAAATATTTAATTGCAGATAGAAAACATACTTGAGAAACACAACAGCAACTACAATGAAAATACACAAACACTAAACTAATTAACAAATTCCAAATGACCAACACTTGGAAAGTTCATTTGAGATTTCTTTATAAAGATATGATTACGTTGGCTTCCGAGAAAATGTCCGCTTCAAAATGTCTCCCTCATTCTGTTACCACCCTCCCCACGCCTCCACCTGCCCCCTCTTTCACGCTACAGCTCGGTGCTTCCTCCGCCAATCCCATACCATCTGCCGGCTTCCTATTGGCCGATACCTTGACCAATCCTGGTCACCCCCTTCTCTTCCTTATAAGGCGGTCACGCTAGCCATTCAACTGCAGTACGCTCTGAGGAAGGCCACAACATGTTGGCCGAAACGTCAGCCACGAGCAGATCGACGCGGCTTGTCCCGGATAGCCAAGAGACACTTCTTTATAAAGAGTATTATGGTAATGATAATTAACATCACCTTACACACAAGGCATAATCAACATAAGGCAAATCATTTTGTTTACAATTACCTTTATTTTACAAACTATATTATTTAATTCTGGTAAAGGAATGTAATTTTTTAGTTTTTAGAGCTCTTAGATTGTTCACTACAGTTCATCCCAGATTTTGAAAAACCTTCATATGTTCTCTGGCACTACCTGTCATAATAAATCATATGACTAATACAAGGTGTGATCAAAAAGTAGTAGGGCTAATTTGCTGAAGTCCAGACAAACCAACGGAGGGGAGTTCGAATGGCTGGGCATGATGGCGAGGACCTGTAAGAAGAGAACGCAACCTTCCACATTTGCCTGTGTGCCATAGGAGAGTGAGCTGTTTCCCGTGAATTATGAGGTGTCGTCACGCTCTACGTGGAACGGAAACTCGAGCAGCGCTACACCACGTGAAGTGTTGCTTCAAAACAGTCACTGAAACCTTCGATATGATCAAGCAGCCCTTCGGGGATGCTGCCATGAGCTTCTCAAGAGTTTTTGAGTGGCACAACTTATTCCGGGAGGGGAGGGAACTCAAGGATGACCAACGCGACGGTCACCAGTCAACATCAAGGATCGACGACAATGTGACAAAATTGAAACAACTTCTGAACTTTGATCGTCGGATATCAATTCCTCTGATTAGTGAGAAGTTAAACCTTTCTTTTGGCACCATTCAAACTATTATAGAAGTTTTGGTAATGAGGAACATTTGCGCCAATTTTGTACCAAGAATCTTGACTGACGAATGAAAAGCGATTAGTATGGAAATTTCAAAAGAAATTCTGAACGGTGTTAGAGAAAACACCAATTTTCATGTTAACATGGTTATCGGAGAAGAAACCTGGTGTTTCAATTCGATCCGGAGACGAAACACCAAAGTTCGGGATGGCACACGAACAAGGTTCCTCATCAGAAGGCCCGGATGAGCAAATTCAGGGTGAAACAATGCTTTTGGTTTTTTTTTTATCATTGTGAGGGCATCCACATGGAGTTTGAACCCCCTGAGCAAACTGTGGATACACAGGTTTATTCGGAGGTGGTCGGTCGGTTGCAAAAACGAGTCAATCGCGTGCGACCACGTTTGTGGAAGCTCCACCACGACACTATGCCGTGCCACATCGCGCTGTTGTTCCTGATGCAGCTGGCTCGGTTTGGCATTGTCACGTTGTCTCAACCCCTCTACAGCCTAGACGTGGCTCCACCTGACATTTTGCTCATCCCTCGTCTCAAACGGGCCATGAAGGGACAATGGTTTATCTCCATTGAAGAAGTCCAAGCGGCCGTGACAAGAACTCCCAACAGCATTACTGTCAATGACCTCCAGAAGGCGTTCGCGGCTTGCAGACGCTTTATATTCGGTGGGTCGAAGCCCAAGGGTCCTATGTTGAAAATTATTCAGGTTTTGTATAAATATGTGCAATTAATTATTTTTAATAAAATCACTCCCACTACACTTTGATCGCACCTTGTACACTAAGTGATTTCACTTGCATTAGGGTGTTTTTGTAGTGGTGGTTATGGTGGTTCACAAACGTCCTACTGACACGTGATGCTATGTACCACATGAAGTTGTCGCGTTATTTCAAGTAGTGGCATGGGAATCCACCGTTTGCAGCACTGTGCTGCCTATGCGGGCTGTAATGGTTTTAATGTAAGGTTGTGTGATCTTGTGCGTTTCTTCTTCGGTACAAAGACTGCATGCGCTATTATTTGAACTTGGAGCTTTCTTTAGTTTCTGAAATGAGTAGACATTTGCTTGAAGAACATTATCCAAATGTCAGCATGTTTGGTGAATGCTGCTCTCTTCGCATATGAACCTGGCATGGTTTACTGTCATTGCCCTCTTCTGGCTTGAATGGTGATTTCCAATTTTGTTCAGATATCAGCCCGTGTGGGTGGCTTTCCGAAATACTTACCTACTATGGCAGAGGGATCCGTCTTCCTTTTTGTTTGCAAGCAATTAAGAAAAGGTAGTTGTTCATTATGTTCCATCTCAACGGTAAACTGTATGGGGGGAGCAAGGTGTAAGATATCTTACACCGTGTGCGGGAATGAATGAGCAGAGCTTCGACTCAGGCCAGATTACCAGGTAGTTTATTCAGTTTGGGAAAAAATTATTCACATAATTTAGGTGTTAGTGTTGTTTACATATGCCTGATGGACATTTTGAGAAAAACAACAACAACAACAACTTTTTCGGGGACCCCAAAATGTGTATTTTCCATGAAAAATCGAAATCGATTTTCTGCAGCATTACATAACTTTCTCTACACTACGTATATCACTCCGTATATATTGCGTACGTATACAAGAAATTCAAATAAAGTCAATGGGTATCCTAGGTTGGAAGAATCTTAAGAATCTTGTGGTGAACAGATTTCAGATGGCAAAATAAATCTTTCTTTCAAACAAGCTGAATTTTCTTTTAAAAACAAATTACTTTTTCTATTGCATTTGTCCCAACTGGCAAATGCTTTATTACTAACACTGTGAATAATATGCTGTTCTAACACTAACTGTACTAACACTGAATAATATCTTGTTTAATATGCTTGTTATCTTGTTAGCTCATTTTATATTTTCTCAATATCAGTAAATTGGCAAAGACAACTAAATTCTTGTGGTATTTTAGCATTGCGACGACCAGGAGCTTCCAACAACATTTAACATACGTTGTTTTTCATCATTTTTCTTCACATTTTCTTTTTCTTAGAACAATTTGTTTCAAACTGACATTCTCTCAACATTCTCTGAACATTGTCTCAAATAGCAAGTAACAACTAAAAGTCTAGAAGAAAATTATGATACCTCCATCATGTAATGTAAACATGCAAATTTATATTTATAATAAAAACTTACAAATTTATTTACAAAAATTGAAATAGTCTTTTCTAGAAAATAAAAAAACTTCCTTCTGCAAACTGAGATATTGAGCAGATCGCTATCTTGCAAAGTTGCCAACTACTTTTTGCAGCAATATGGGCTGTTGCTGAATATAGTCAGTCGCGAGTAGGTATTTCATAAAAAACACAGAGAGGGAAAGTCGTGACTGCATATTAAATTTGTGGGAATATTAAGTCCAATTATACCAATCGTTGAGGACATTCTGGAACATTATTTTACTTAGGAAAGGACACGAAAATTGGTACACCAAGGATTCCATGAACAATATTCTGGTAGTCAGTCGAGAAGCCAGCGATCCAAGGCATTTTAGTAAGCTTACGAACTATAGTCAAACCCATACGGCATTTTAATGTTTTATAGTGAAAAGTAATTCACAAACAATTAACGGAATTGTAATGAATAGATTATAAGAACAATGTTAAATTTTTTATGGTTGAAAAGGGCTGATAATTTATAGTAGTTGCCATCAATCTAATAATTGCTTTGAATCAATAGAACTTCCAGGAATCATGATTCTATACAGAATTACATGTTCTCAAGCAACAGGTAAGGAGTAATATGTTGTATGTCGAACCCACGGTTAAGTTGGAAAGTAAAACTTACTAAATTAGTGTTCTAAAAAAATTTCACAAATAGCTAGCCCACCGCAGAGTAAGATAAGATCGAATTATTACAGTATAATTTGAGTTTTGGATTTTTCGCCATCTTTGAGGCACTTCTGTCATGGGTTCTTCACTGCCCATGGTGCACAGCTGTGACAGCTGCTTTTTATTTTGGGAGGTGTGTGATGGCTATTTCTCTTCTAATTCCTTTCCATCCTGTCATCTTATAAATATGCCAATCATTATTTATCACTTCATTTATGACCAACATCAATATTGCTCAGTACCTATTTCTTACCTCTGGTACATGTATGACACTGATTTATATCTTGGTCCATTCAATCAGTACCACTCATATGTCTGTCCACTTATATGTGCTAACAATTGCTGGCTGAGGGACATTTTTATGTTTTTTCTTTTAATGAATGTCTCTTTACATACTTGACTGGAGATTCTCTGAATGAATTTGAGACAATTACAACCACACTACTGTCCATCCACTTCCGTGTCATGAGCCTCCAATGTGAATTCCATTACACAAAACTGCCTCAACTTCACTCACCAATTGACTGCTACTCAAATGATCCACCAGACTTCCTGTGTATTCATGTTTACTGTCTTTGTTTGTTAGGTCATTCATAGGTGATGGTGCAATGAATCTATCCTCTGTTTCTATATTATTATCAACATGGCTTGAATGCCTTCTTCAAGCAACTGAACTATCTCTGCGACAGTGAGTCTGCCTCTAAAACACTCTTTATTCCTAATAAATGAAAAAAGCTTATAAAAATTCTGATTCTTGACTGCGTGACTGAACACAATGAAAAAATATGAAGAACTGAGGAATGGTGAAGAAGACAATGGAGAAAGATGAATGTGACATATGTCACACTGACCTTTTTTCATCCCTCCACAGTTTCCCGTAATAATAATAAAATTAATTAAATAATTTTCATTGCCTTTATAATTATCTGTGAGAGATATACCATGGAGATAAATTGAACTGATAACAATATATGGCTGCGAATTCAACTTAGTAATAATCTGGGTCCATCAGAAAGAAAAATTACAATTTTGGTACAGCGAGAAAAAATATTATAACATCTTTCTAGGGCAAGATCACACCATAAATTGACAAACCAGATCCCTCTGCGACAAGAATACATTGGCAAGTACAGAAATACTGACCTACAGTGTCAGGAATTATGTTCTGCCATAACTTGTTCGCTGTGGTACATGTCACACTCGTCTTTGGAGTTTAAGATCTACTATTGAGAAGTAGATGGATTGAAAAAAAATCTGTAACTTCAATATTAAAGGCGTAAGACAAGTTCAAAAACATTTGAACTTTTTCACCATTAAGCTCACAATTACACAATACCTATTCAAATTTTCAAAAAAGTATACATGATCTTATTTAAAGATCTACTTTTGAAGAACAATTTCATTATGGTCAAATTTCCATCATTAATATTGTAGTTGTGTAATTTTCGAAAACACATCACAGAAAACAGGTCCTGCACTATTTTTCTAACTTACTTTGAGGCCCTTTTTTGAGAAAATAAGGTTTTGAAAACTGAAAACTTGAAAATTTCTCGCAAATCGTGCAAAAAGTACTTGAATTTCCGAAAAATTATACATATCTTAAAGATTCAGAAAAATCTATCTTCAATGTTGTGGAAGAAGCTGAAAAGTTTTGACTCTTCCAATTTTTGACATTTTAATGTTCAACGAAAATTACAAACCGAAAAAAAGTTTAATCCAAAAAATTGAATCCATTTTTGAATAAATTTTGAAAATATAGTTGAGGCTTCATGCAGGAAAGGAAATTTTGGAAAATATCTGCAGACACATGATGTAAACCAATTTTTCTATCATGGACTCACAAAATGCAAATTGGAAGTACTTTATTATATATAGAACAAAATTTATCCACTTTATAGGCATCAGGGACCCACCATTTGAGCTTTTCTATGAAAACATCGCATTTTTCCCCCTGCAGTATTACAGAACGTTCCTTTTACTATGTAAATAGTTAGTAAAAAATATATCCTCTGATATGAAGTATTTATTATAAGATTCATTAAAAACAATTTCTAAAATCATGTTTATGATGCGCTGTCATAAAAACTAGTTTTAAAATATGAAATCTTTAACAACTATTAACTTTTTATAATGAAATATGAATATTTTTATTAGACAAAACAAAATTCCAAGAAAATACAAAAAATTCCCTGACTTTCACCTGAATTTTACGGTTTTTATTTTCCCCCTGACATTTCCAGGTTTTTCAGTCCATAAGAACCCTGACAAAACACAGATTCTAATTACATGCAAATAAGAAGTAATTTATATTATATAGTAAATTACAAGTAATTTACTATATAATACTCCTAAAGAAACAAGCCACTTTTTTTATCCCAGGGCTCCACAACATGAGTCTTTCTGTCAACAAATTGCCAATTTCTGCTGCAACATCACAATACTTTCTCTTGACTACATAAGGACACAGATGGGAAAGAAGGGTTTCATCAGGCTCATGAGGAAAATTTCAGGGAAAAGATAAAGGCAGACTGTCAAGTGTTCTTTGGAAAGAAAAATTAATTAGTTTCCAGAATTTCATACAACCAACACATTTCTGCTATTCAATAACACAAAATTTCGGATGCCAGGCTCTAAAGAGATATGTGAGGTTTCTCAAGTTAATTTGGTTTTTTATACATTGAAATAAGAATGAATTACCATATTTACCCAAATATAAGAAGAGCTTTTTTTTCCGAACTATCTCAGTTGAAAAATGTGGGGTTGTCTTATATTCGCAGATAAAGCCTAATCGGTAAGGGATTAAGATTTTACATTGCTGATCCATGTCACAAAACTTGTAAATGTTGATGAGACAATAAACTGCGAAGACATTAAAAATATCGGAAGAATATGGGCTTCTATCTTTACATAATTATATTCGCGATTGTAATCTTGGCAACCACTGCAAATTTCAGGGCAATTCAGCCTGATATTTTTGAAGTGGTCTGTAAAGAGAGAATTTCAAAATGAATGGCATTATACCAAATGAAACATAACGTGAAAACGAATACAGAGATTTTGTAACGCAATGTAGGTTTGATGAGGCCATGCGGATACTCAGTTTGATGTTCAGCGAATACGAATTTGCGTTTTGAACAGTTAAAGAGACAGAGGCTATCAACAAGTGCAGGACACACAAGGATAGAAAATCTAGCAAGACACAAGGGAATGTTCATATGTGGCGTCTGATAAAAAGACTATGTACAATGCCAATTTACACTGCAAAACTTTCAGGTGTCTAAAAAGTCAGAGGAGGTAAAAGCATGGAAGGAGGACCAAAAAGAAAGAAACATTGATACATGTGAAGATGATGAGGGTAGTGACAAAAACCATGATTATGATTTTAAGGAACAACAAAATGATCATTCAGTAGTAAGTCTTAACATTCTCATTAACAAGGGAATTTTCTAGTAAAGAAGATAACTTGCAATTTTATTTTGATTTAATAGTAAGAATTAGTTAAACATTTAAAAAATTCTCAGGAGGTCTCTTCGAAATTAGGGGGTCATCTTATATTCAGAGTGGACTTATATTCCGGCAAATTTAGTTCTCCCCCTGAGAGCAGCAATATCATGACTAAGAATTGATCCACAATGCCTTTTTTGATTGGCGGGATTTAGTAGTTTGATAAGCCCCCATTCAGGTGTACTTCGGAATGTTTAGAACAACTTTGACTATATGTTGCTTTGCTACGTTTGCGTGTATCCAGTAAATAGTGGTTTTATCAAGCAAATTCTTTTAGTAATAGTGGCAAAAATACTACCTGATAATGCATTAGTATTGATGGATGATAAAAATGATTACCTTTTGTTAATTACACAGTAGTAGTTTTTCAGTTTCATACACTTTGTGGCACCTACATACATAGTCTCTCATCCATGCTTGATTTATATAATCTGAATAACACTAGAAGAATGTCTTCATAAATGTATTGTTAATTATTTTCATAATCAATTTCATTGGATTCACTTAGGACAACTTGCATGGATATGCCGGTTCTGGTTGCATAGAATACTCATAAAAGCTCCCATTATCTCCACAAAGAAGTCAAAACTTATAACAATCTTAAATATACAATGTAACTACACACAGTAATAGTAAGAGTCAGTAATGTCAATGATTAAATTATATTTCTGGACTACACTGAACACAAGTACATATGTTCCACCAAGCAGCAATATGCCTGCCTTAAATTATTTACAGTTTATATACTTTAATACACTCTACAAAATTCGCTACTAATATTTGTTAACCCATATTTACAGCAGTGTTCATATCTGTAAGCAATTACCCTATTCGAAAAAATTTTAACTCACCGAGGTGTTGGCGTTTTCCAAGTGGAGATGATAAGCAGCACATAGCCACACGTCGAATCATGTGTGCAGACAGAAGCTGGCGGATAGTCTGTCCTTGGTCCCCAGAGTAGTTCATGCGCACGTTCTCAAACGCTCCCTCCTGAGAGCCCAATGTTGGTACCTGCAGCATAGGGCAGAAAACTGTAATATTTCAGCTAAAACAATTACGAAACCTGAATGGGCACAGTAGCTAATTGCATCTGTGCAATTTGAAGGTACGAGGCAAGTGCTATTTCTGACTTGATTTAAACCCCTTCACAATGAAGTCAAGGGGTTTAAATCCAGTGAACAATCATGTTGCAAGCTCTCTGAAATATTACACAACAAGAAATGAAAAGTAATTATCTATTCTGTTATGCTAGAGAAAGATCTAGTCAAAAATCGCAAACTACTTTTCCTTCAGAAGGTGGCATCATTAAACCTAATTTGACAAAAATTAGGTTTATCAGTAATAATATCAATGCTCTAACTTTAAAATTATTTTCCTACACATGGGATGGACTATTGGTCAATGCCAGCATGCACATATATCATTCAAACTACAACTTAGAGAGAGAGAGAGAGCAATTCTAGCAGACTCCACAATGATTGTTCCCACAAAGTGAAGTACACTTGCATTGTATGTAGGACTCAAAAGTATCAAAAAATGCCACAAGAGCAACAAAAGACAAACAAAAAATAACACAAGAGGACGAAAATGTTAAAGAGAGAAAACAACAACTTAAAGAAACTTAAAAAGAATGTGAGCATTAGATGTATAAGTATCAGAATAGTAAAAACTATTCACCGTTCCAAAATTCTGACGATGATTTACCATAAGCTGATCAGTGAGCTCGAACTTCTTCTCCAAGGAGTGCAGCTGGCGGAGCGCTTTCTGAGCACGCTGATGGCAGCCCACAGGTGAATGCCTCTGGCATGATGCTTCAATTGCTGGAATGAGACTCTTGACAAGCTCAAGCAGCGACTGCACTACAGAACTGCTCAAGAGATGAGATAGCAAAGTTTCTCTGCTACTCTCTGTAACAACATCCAATATTCAAGAGTTTATATGCAACATTATAAAGAAATTTCAATAAATCATTAAAAGATTGAAAGTTATAGGCAAGAAGTTTGAAATTTAATGACTTAGAGGAAACACCCAACTACTTCAGCATTCACATTAACAAACAATACCATGTACTAAACAAGATTCTTCTGTAATTCAGTATAAACTCCAATATTATACTGGTCCTCTTCAAATAAGGTTGAACCTTTAAATTCAATTTGTATTAGCATACCTTCGGCGTATTAAAACTAATATAAATAAAACTAACAGAAAGGAAAACTAAACAATATAAAACAGTGAGGTGGAGCTATGAAACTTTCATTCTGAAAGGGAAAATAAAAATTTTAGACTTGAATGCCTCTATCTGTGCACGTGGATGGACAGTTTGGCAATCTCTGCTATGGATTATCAAGTAGAATAGGAAAATATTGAGACTTTTAACATTATGTTTAATTTTTTATATTTTAGATATTTTATATTGCTTTACAAACATGCTATACCTACTGTGATTATAATTATTTCCATACAATTATACTGTAATTTTTTTTTAACAAGTAACAATAAATAAATAATTAAAATCCAACTACTCAGGAAAGCTCCTTACCTTCAACTCACGATCTGAAAATGTATTATCAAATGATCAAAGCTCTGTTTGTATTGTGTGAAATGTTACTGTTTTCTGCCACCATACATAGTAGCTGAATGATTGCTAATCCAACAGCAGCAAGTATAGATTTCTGCCATAATCTTGATTTGTCAAGTCAAAGGAAATGTGGACGAAGTATTGTGATAGCCATTGAGCAATTCTATTTAGTGCTTCTCGATTTATTTGAGCAGTTCACAATGGGAATAAATTTATGACAAACTATCTACAGACAATAGTGATTTATTCATTGATACACTTACACTCATACATTTTAAAATGTAACACAAATAAAACTAATTCAAATTGTTTTTACTGCTTTATAATTTATTTTTATTCATTGTATTCTCCGTCCACCCAAAGAAAAACGTGGATGTAAACAATAGCACATGCTTTGGGATGCTTGCCATTGGGTAGTTGATGCGATACAGTCTCAGACGTGTTCACATGCAGAAGAAAATAGTTTTCCATAAAGTGGCTCATTTCTCTCACAATGTTAAAATTCCAGAAGAAGCTTATAATCTATAACTCAGATTTCAAAACAAGGAGACCATTGTTTCCATGGCCTGCCTTTCTGGAAGAGGAGATATTGATGTCGGTGAAAGTTATGTGTCCAGTGCCTGCTTGGAATCAGCTCTAACGGAAAAAATGTATCCGTGAGAGTCAAGAGGCGAACTGTACCCCATGCACGTGCAATAGTAACTGGAGCGGTTGATTTCTTAAGAACCGATGACAGACACAGGATCAGTCATGCACGGTGGGAGGTGGTATGCTCATGCGAAGCAGATCAGTTTAGAGTTTTTTGTCAAGCAGTTCAAAACGTTGAAGATGTCAGAGAGTGATGCAGGTTCTTCCTGCAGTGTGAAAGAGTAGTGAAACAACACAGCAGTAAACTATTACAAAGTGATGAAAAGTGTGCGGTATTGAGCGTCTTAAATACATTTTTTGCACTTTTTAGAACTTCTTGATCAAGGTATTTCTAAAGTGACACCAGAACACTGGTGTAGTGCAGTTTGGCATACAATTAAAGAGGAACAGAGGATGTGGGAAGTACAGAAGGCTTCAGTGACAGTGCCGTGGATGATATAGTCATCACCAAAGGTTTCTTTTCCAGCAGCAAATCATCTGCTTCAGACATGGAAGGAATTGAACCTCTTCTTGAAGCTGAGTGATCGTATGTAAATTGTTTTCATGAGATTAAAGAGTGAATACTAGTTAATATAGTCAAAATAATGTAATTTGAATATTGACATTCACTGCCTACTTCATTCTAGTAAAGATTTTAAAAAATTTAATTTTGCACTGGCAGTTGAGGGTGATTTGATTAGTTTTACTACCTAGTAGTTTCTCTTAATGTTGGTCAAGATGCGTTTGCGGAGGTATTAGAAATGTTAATATTCACCTAGTGTTCTGCAGAAGTCGGATTCTCTTTTCAAGCGATCATTGACGATACCGAGCGCACACAGCCGAAAGTAGTGTGAGTGGTGTCGGCAATTGAGAATCAGGCAAGGTGGATGAATACCTCAGATTTGTTTACATCAGCTTTTTTCTGAGAGCGAATGAAGAATATTTTGGGCAGGAGGTGGTTTTAAGGGGTTGGTTTTAGGTTTAACGTGTTGGGGAGGTGGTTTTAGGTTTAACGTGTCACATTTTATGAGACACGTTACAGGGAAGAAATTGTGTATTCAAAAAACTTCAAATTTGTGTCGCGTTAATTACGGACGGCCTCTATAATTACAACAAAATTATATTTAGATTGATTGAGATAGCACTTTAAAGTTTTTACACGGGGTTTATCAGGTGGCTCTGCTTCATTTGCTGTTTTGGCGATATATGTGGTATAAAACTGACAACTGTATTATTGCTAAGTATATATTGTATTTAAACAGCACATCATTTAAAAAAGTGATTAAAAGCATTGATGACAAACTAATGCTCATCACATGCCTTGCATAAATATAGAATATTGTTTGAATAATATTTTTGTCTACTTAACGGCTGGGGGTGCGGTAGAGCAATGTCGCCACTTACTCGAGCAGACACCTGGTAATGTACTGGTTCTTGTATCATATCAGGATGGAGGCGTGCATGTCCAATTTATTGTAGAATTAATAATAGAATAATAAATGGTAATAATGAAGCTTGTTTATTTCATAAAGTTCTTCACCTCAGTCCCTGACACTAATTCCGCCAATGAAAGGAATAACAAAACTTTTTGTGCCTAACATGCGCATAGCAAATGAAGTACGAGACACGTTTTTAAAAGGAAAATGCATAATCAAACAAGTAATGTCGCTTTTCAATTTTCAGTAGCTTTGCGCTGTAAGACTTCATTTTTATTTTTTTAAAATAATTATTATTATTACTATTATTATTATTATTATTATTATTATTATTATTATTACTATTATTATTATTATTATTATTATTATTATTACTATTATTATTATTATTATTATTATTATTATTATTATTATTATTATTATTATTATTATTATTATTATTATAATTTTTATTTTTAGGCATCGACAACTCTGCAATTACATCACACTTTGAAGCTTCTGCCTGCGTAAAGAAAACCCCTCTTCCCTGTCAGCCACTAACTGTCAAGTAGACTGAAATATTATGCGGATAATAGTATAGAATTGTTTACAGAATTAAGAGCAAACAGTTTGAGTTTTTTTAAATGATAATTCAGAACTTTAAAACACAATCGGCTAAGAAAGAACAAGCAGTCAAAATTACTAGTTAAAAATTTATTCAAAAAGACTTGAGCGCTTTTTATCATTTCATAAATACAACTGGATTAAAACAAAAGGATATGGAAGGAGAAAAACACAAAAATAGAATAGAAACAATACCAAAGAAATGCTTAGAAAAATAAAAAATTACGAGAATTCATAATATCACATTCCACGCAATGTTAAAGTATAGTTCAGAAATGTGAATAATGGACATAAAGGAAACCACAAGTGTGGAATCAGATCACATTCAACACATATTCATGAGACTTCATAGGCCCCTAGTGTACAACTGAAAACGAACAGTCAAATTTGAAGGGCTTTTGTCAATAAGAAGAGTAATGATAAAAAAATCAGGTAAGGTCACCATTGGCCATTAGGCAGGCACATGCAATAAATGCTTGCGGCGATGCACTGGCACAGCTGCTGAAGCTGAGAGTGACCTTGGACCAACCCAGACCGTTGACAGCAGTTTCACCTGGTAACACTTTCGATGATGGTATCATTATACTTTTGGTTACTTAAACTATAAATAAAATAACAGCAGATAATACCTAATCAAAAATGCTTATAGTCAAATTTGAAGTGCTTTTGATAGAAGAATTCACACCTAGTAGTTTGTAAACCACCACAAATAGCAAGGTAGCCACGAAAAGCTGCAAGCTTGTTTTGAATGAACAGGATTATTATGAATGTGTGCACCAACTTATTTCAACAGGTACAATTTTAGATACAATATATATTTTATATCTGCATTTTTACCTCATGGTGGTCATTTCTATATGAATTATTTTCTCACTCATTGACACCAAAATGTACTAATGTATTTAGAAATGTAAGAAATTGTTAAAGAACAAATAATTAACTATATAAGAATACCATATTCACCGAGTGGACAAGGTTTTTCCTAAATATCTCAGTCAAAGAATGCGGGGTCATCTTATATTTGCAATTAAGCCTAGTCGATTAGAATTTAAGTTTTTAAATTGCCAATCCATCACGAAATTCATAAATGTTAACACAAGAATACTGTGAAGATGGTAAAACTATTGTGTGATATTTTTACCATCTTCGATTTGCAATATTACATTCGCATTCATATTCTTGGCATCCACCACGAATTTGCAGGGTATTCAGACCAATATTTTTTCAATGGGTTGATAATGAGAGAATCTCAAACAAATGGTGAAGTATCAAATGAAACTTAACATGAAAATGAATGCCAAGATATTGTTACAATGTGCATTCGTCAAGGCAGCGTGCAATCGCCCGGTGAGTGCGAATCTGCGTTTTGAACTGTTAAAGAAACAGAGGCCATCAATAAACAAGTGCGGGAGAGAGAGAAAATCTACTGACACAGAAGCGAATTTTCTTAGATGGTGTATGATGGAAGACCAACGCAAACTCGATGTGCAAAACTTTCAAAGAGGCCTAATAAGTCAAAAGATGTCGCAGCATGGAAGGAGGCCCGAAAAGAAAGAAACACTGATAATGTGAAGATAATGAGGGAAGTGACCAAATACATGATTATGATGATTTTAAAAGAAGAAAATTATCATTCAGCATTAAGTCTTAACATACTCACCAAGGCAATTTTCTGGTCAATAAGGCAATTTGGAATTTTATTTTGAATTAGTAAAAATTAAAAAAATTCTTAAGAGGTCTCCTCAAGTTAGGGGGTGGTCTTATATTCAGAGTCGACTTATTTTCGGGTAAATATGGTAAGTACGTTACAAAATGATCAAAGGAGGTAAATTGGAATGACAATAAGCAAGCGTTACAAATATTAAAAATATATAATTTAACAAATTTTAGTTGAAAAGAAAATTATATCACTTCACAATTTCCGATTATTAAATTGCTTCTTACTGGGTGAAAATGTGAGAAGTGGAAAATGGAATAGTTGTAGAAATGCAGAAAAATATCATGACTGACGTCGTTCCAAGGCAATTAAAGTTGATTTTCACACTTGTTCCAGAAAGAACTTGCTGTGAACTGTCTGGGTTAGGTTTGCTGTTCAGTTTCCCTGGATCCACTGAGAAAATGCTGAGATGGTTCCTTGCTTTGTTTTTGGACAGCAAGGTAGCTTCACTACCAGCACATGGTTTCATAAGCTCTGGTCTTACTAGATGCTTTTAGGTATTTCATCAGCAATACTATTCCATAAAACCGTAGCTTGTTTGCCAATGTAAATACTAAGTTCTATTATACCGGAGTGAATACTTTTAGATATGAAATGTTACCAATATAAATACAGGTAATTTTTTCAAAAACACAATTCTCTTTTTTCTTCCTAAATTTATCCTTAAGAGGGAAAAGAAAAAAGAAAAGAAAAAGTCAAGCCGCCCTACATCGAGTGTCTTACCTATGAACAATAAATTTCTCTTATTAAACATAATGCTCAACTTTTTTTCAATTTTTATACTTATTTTTTGAGCCGTTAGAACACTACATGAGAAGTCAAAATGTTTTACATCAAACACTACATACAATGAAGGCCACTGCTTATCTGAAAAATATTTCCCAAAATTTTCCTTTGATAAGATATGTAGAATATTGAACACCATTTAAAGAAACCTGCTTTTATTAATTGATCAACTCTCTTAGTTTGACTTGAAAAAGACCAAAATTAACAATATTTGCTTAACAAATAAAAATTGGGCCCAAAAATAACTACTAATTGTTTTTAAATTAATTATACCTAGTTATATTATTTTTTAATTTATCTGAATTCTAAAGATTCATGTGTAAATTTTCCAAATTTCTCAATTTTCCAGAATGTTGCCTCTCTGGTATATTTAAAATCAAAACAGTTTTTTACCTGCAGAACTGAATAGTGTATCTCACCTAGTTGTTTAGCTAGTGTGGGGAGACGTTGTCTGTCTCTATAGGATCCCCCTATATCCAAGTTGACAGGGGATGATGGGCGACGACGTAATGAACTGGGCAGCATCTGGTCCACTGACATATTGCTGGGTCCAGATGATGCTTGAGCTTGGTTTGAATGGGCTTCGTTTGATGACTGTGGACTTCTCTTCACCAAAGCCTACACACACATAAATTCAGATGAATTGTGAGCATTTCCTTCACATTAGATTCCAAAGGCCTAATGCCTTTGGCTAAGCGATTTATGACTACAGTCCGACAACAAAGTTTTGGAATATGGTGCCTGTAACAGAATCTAGTTGATTAACAAGAATAAATGAAAATTATTGATAATTTTAATTTTTTTAGTACTTCAGTCACCATTTCAAATTTTAATTAATTTTTTAAATTTTTAATTATTTATTTGGATGTGTTCTGCTGCAGAAAGGTTTACAATAAAAGGTTTAATTTTACCTCAAAAAATTCTAGTGTTACAGAGAGTGAGAGAGGAAGAAAAAAAAAAAAAAAAAATCAAGAATATAAATTAGTGGCAGTTCGTGCTTGATGCTCTGTTGTACAACCCCCAGATAATTGAAAAATATTTTATGTGTTAGGAATATACATTATTGTTTTGATATTCAATATTCAAGATATTGCAACATTATTGATGAATACGAAATCATTTTGAACCAGAGCACCCAAGCAACCAAGAGTTCTCTTCAGGATCTGGTGCTCTCCCTGGCCTTCAAACCATGTCACACTCTTGGCTCTAGCCATTTACTCTTTGGCCATATGCTTCATCACAGGACACAATAGGGCCTGCAGTTGCAGAACCAGTGGGTGGGAGTCTTGGCACTGAGTGCTGTTCAGCACCCGAGGGGAATATCAATTTTTTGTCCTGTCTGGCACTAGCAGTAAATTAATTTTAATGAATTTTGCATGTTATTAAAAGAACATAAGTTCACACAATTATTGACAGTATTGAATGCATCATTTATGTTTGGAAAATTTGTTTTCATTTCATTGTTTGTACACTTGATGACTTCTTTGTGTTAAGTTGGCCATTCTCGAAGGAAGTCCCTTTCTGCCTCTCGAGGTGAGCACATATTTCTGGCTGCAGTTACAGATGAGTTACAGTCTGAGAGCACTGGTGTGATTACGAGTGTGTGTGGAAGGATCTTTCCTTATTACAATACATACTGAGGTAATGAAATTGTTGAAATAAAATAATTTTATTTATGTAAAATGTGTATAAATAATAGTGCAAAGTGCTGGAGTGAAATCACTGTATTTTCGGAAGCAAACTGAATTCTATTACTGTCAATTGTCTCAATGCATAACTAATACGAAAAGTTACGTGGAAATCAAAGCCACAACCATGTGCGTGGGTTTACATACCTGACAAGGATACTACATGTAAAATTATGTAAGTTATGTTATGCGTAATGTAACGAAGGAAGCAAGAGTAATAAGAAAAAAGTCTCAGAGGCCTGCATAAAGAGAGACAAATTATCCAATTGCATTTACTCCCTTTGCTTAAAAATTATGTAACAAATATATTCCTCACATTCCATTTCAATCTGACCTGGGAATTATGATCTTACAGGATTTGAAGTGGAGTACACATGTTCAATATGTGATGAAAAAAAGCCAACATAGTCTCCTATCTTGTCAACAGAGCCTTCAAGCCCCCGACACCTTAACTTTTGCTCAACATCTTCACTACTTACATTAAGCCAATAATTGAATTTGGTAACTGCACCTGGATACCGTACTTCACTCAGGACCAGATTCCCTAGACAGTGTGCTGAGGAAATTCTTGAGATACATTCCTGCCCTGAGACATCTATCAAACCCTGAGATACTTGAAGCACTCCACCCGTCAAAACAGCTATGAACTGATTTTGCAGGAAGATCTCATTGAAACATACAAAATACTAAAGGGTCACTACAACTGCCCAAGTTTCAATGATTTCTTCCTCCACAATACCAACTTCCACCTTCATAGTCACAATTACTAATTGAAAATTGATAATTTTTTGCGCAATCTGTAAAGTTTTCCTGCCAAACAGTTGTCAATCACTGGAATCCCCTACTTGCCGCTGTTGTCAATGCTCCCAGCATTCACACATTTAAACAATGTTTGGGCCAATTTATACTGTTCTCTCGATTATCACCTAGTCTTTTTGTGTTTTTTTTTTCTTCTCATTTTTTGGGTTTTCTTTTCTATTTACCAAATTCTAATTTTATATTTCTTTCTCATTTGTACCTTTGTTTTGTCAGTCAAGACAGACAAGAGTTTGCAGTCAACGCAGCCATTTTGGGCTTTCTTTCCGATTTGTTTGTTTTTTTAAGTTTATTTAAGGTCACATTTTAACGCTTTTCTGATTGTTATAATTTCACAACTAGAGATTAACGGTGATGATGCTTTTCTCAATGTTACTACATTAGTTTTGAAGAATATCTTACAAGATAATACATAAAAATTCAATTTTTGTAAATAAAAAAAGTGAGAAAAGCGAGTTTTGGCAGAACAAGTAAAAAAAGTGAGAGAAGTAAGATAAAGGTATAAGAAATTAAGATAAGCAAGTCACAGAGTGGCTTGCATAAAGTCACAAAGCAGCCTGTTTACTCTCCTTGTTCACAAAAAACATTTCAAATTAGCTGAAGTTGATGATTACAAAATCAATTTCCATTTACAAGAAAGCATCTTTTCTTCCATGAAAATATATATAACTTACTTGGCAAGTATTGTCATCTTTAGCACCGCAATCGCAAAAGAAATTCCCATATTTGGCATAGGTGACATCATGTCCTCGGTGGCAGACTCGTGCACAGACAGTACACACACCTACTCCGTCAACCATCTTACATGTATGGCAATGGTACCAATGCTGGTTCATAAATTCTCTCTGGGTGATGGTAAAGGTACACAGCTTGTTGCACAGACTGTCCTCATCCTGATAAACCCAGTAACATACAAAACACTTCAATAATACTTTTCTTCTCACAAGGCATTCAGTGTTAGTCAATGAAGTTAACAAATGTATGGATTGAAACAGTAATTTCTTGTTTACCCTGTATCGTTTATTAAAAATTCAAACTGAAACAAATCAAGACTCCAATTTAGGATCTCATTTTTCCAGAAATCTTTTGTCGTTCAGGAACAGTTAAAGGGTATGATTTCTATTGTATTTACTTCCACCATCAAGAAGCTGCCCCAAATGAAACTTTCAGAAGAAACTGGCCAATGGAGGACTACGAGGGATAGTTATCCAAAGAATTGGAGTACCATCCAAAGAAATGGCATATGTATTCAGCAATGGTTATCATGAAAGAGGGCAAAAGGGGAAAAAAATTGAGTGTCATGAAGAGTTACCTAGAAACACTGCACGACTAACCCAGAAATATTTTTTTCCAAAGGGACAAACCATTATCAGCACTCTTGTTCATAATTAGGTAAAACTCTCAACTATTCTAGCAAAGAGGTCTGTAACTAATTATAACTAGAAAGGACAGGCAAGAAAGAATGATATTCACAATCAAGACTTAATTAAATTACAAAGTATCAATAAATAAAATTTTGTTAAAATTATTGCAACAAATGTTCACATACAAATTTGATCAATGTCAAGTTAAAAAAAAGGTTCATTGAAATTCTTTATATAAAAATATATTTAAAAAACAAAACAAAAAACAACCAATTCACATGCCTGGATTTTCCCTATAACAAGCATTCTTGGGAATTACATATTACAACATTCCTAGATCATAAGCATAACTCACCGAGTCTTCTCCACCACTTTCTTCATCTTCATGACCAAGTTCATCAGCCCAGTCACTATCCAAATCGGGAGGCAATTCTCCTTCCCAAGGAGGTGAAGTAGCTCGCCCTGGAGCAGGTGGACATAGTGCACCCACAATATCAGCCATATATGTCAATAGGAAACAAGTTGCATCAAGCATGTGTCGGTGCTTGCCACTGCTATGGCCCGCCTCTAGCTTCTCTGTCACATCTTTTTGCACTAAATACTGCTTGCACAGCTCCAACCACGACATCACTGCAGAGAACAAATGTGTGTGGCCCTTCCCTGAGCCTGCATCTGCCAATGTGGCCATTACAACCATGAGTTCAGTGAAGCCCATGCCTTCCAAGGATGGAGACAGGATTTGCATTCCAATGGGAATCAAAGCCTGAAGAATGGTTACTGCTACATCCTCACTGACATTACTGAAAAGAAAATAAAGATTATGTAGATTATCAATATTACCAATTTAACACACAGCTTGTTATAAAATACAGTACAACCCTGTTTTAATAGACACATGAGGACATACACTTCTTTCTGATGTACAATTTGCATATTATGGACTTACATCAGCATTTAAGGTTATACCGTATTTATCTGAATATAAGACAAAGTTTTTTTCCAAAAAATCTGTTGAAAAATGGGGGGTTGTTTTATACTCTCAGATTAAGCCTAGTTAGTTAGGATTTAAATTTTCACATTGCCATTCCATGTCACAAAACTCGTAAATATTGACATATCAATAAACTGCGAAGAAGGTAAAAATATCATGTGTAATACTACTCCCTATCTACAATACATAATTATATTTGCGTTCGTATTCTCGGCATCCACCACAAATTTCTGTACAATTTAGACTGATATTTTTGAATGGCCTGCAAAGAGAGAATCTCAAAATGAATGACATTGTATCAAATGACCATCCACACCATGAGATGGAGTAAAAGCTCAACAATGGGTTACAACGATTAGTCTTAACCTAACAAAATTTTTGCACTTACAAAATGCTTTTTCTTAAATATCAAGAATAAACAATACTTAAGAGGGAAAGTCCTAAAACATAATATTTAGACATTTAATTGATTCTTAAAATAAAATAAAATTTTTAAAAAAAAATTTCAAATTAAATTTATGATTATTATTATATTTTTAAGCTAATCCTAGTTCAACTATTTTGTAGATAAGCTTAATTTCTTTGAATAAAAATGTTCTGAAAAAAAATCTTCAGTAGCAAATGCAATCACATGTCAAACAACTGATGTAATGAGCAGGTTAGTTCTAAATGTATCCTTTGAATAAATATAAATAAATAATTCAATAAAAATAAACATTTTCAACACTTGCGCACAGAAACTATTACTTCCTTTTCTTGGCTTATAAGACAAAACACTGAAGTGACACAGCTACTGTCTTGCATGTTGACAATGATCACAAGAGAATGTCTTGTAAGTTTGCATGAATTCTTACTCAAGAGAATACGAAGAAAAAGAATAAGAAGCATCTTAACATACTAATTCTAAAATGTCAAATTTAACTCCTATGGTTGCTTCCTCTGTCAACATTTCATTAATACATCAAAGACATTTTTTATACCACAGCTCGACAACTTAGAAAATACCCTGGACTGTGCATGTGCAAAAAGTGGCAGAGGGGAAGGTTCCCTCTCTTAGAAGCCCATCTTCCCCCCAACAAGCCACTGCCACCACCATCGCAACTGCCGCTTCAGCCTGGGAGGTCAGGGGCAAAGGAGCGTGACCTTGATGACTGTCCCAAACCCTAGTGTTGAAGGCTGGTATCTCTGTTTATCCTGTCAAATGGCTTTCGAGTGACAAATGTCATGTCAAGAGAAATTACATTACTTCCCTTCTCCTGGTGTACATTTGTCACAAAGGGCTCTTGTTTTGGAATTTTTCTAGCTCAGAAGGGAGTCAGTTTGTGAATGCTTCCTGCTGTGAGTACATGTAGATCTCCAATTTGTTGCTTTGTAGAATTTTCAAGTTTTTACATTTCTGTTGTTATGGCTTCGACTTCAACATCTGCGAGTATATCAGGGCGACCGTTGAGAGGTCCGGCTTTGAATGGCATATGAAAATCACATACAATATAACAAATGCAAATGTAAAAATGACCAACAGTACGCCAGATGTTTCAAAATCAATTAAGTAGCAAATTGTGACGATCAGGAAAGCCAAGCAAGGGTCAACTAGCGATGACTCTCTGGCGCATGCGAGAATGACAGCAGCATTGCTGTAAAGAGTGTGAGAATGAAGTTCAAAGAGCAAATCAGTTATCGTTAGAGGCAGTCCTTGAGTTCAACTGAGCTTCACTTTAGGAGGAGTGGGCGATGGCTTTGCCATGTCTCCTGATGTAAGCGCCCCATGATGATGTTTTTTTCTAAGTTATCGAGCTATAGTTACATTATTAACTATTTACTTTGACTTGTAAAAATAAATAAAACATATTAAAATTTATTCACCTATTTTCTTTCACAATGTATGCTGTGAGACCCTGAAGCAATTGATTATTTTCTTGCAACAGGCTCTGTTGCTCCTCTGTAGGGCTGTTGCTACTGTTTGATTCTGATGAGGCCATCTGAGCTCCTCCAGCAAGAGGGGCTCCCTCTTTTGATGACCCATTCTCTGTGCTTGCAGGGATACTGTCAGCACACGCAGGAGCAGTGGTAGTGGTAGTGGTGGTGGAAGTTGTTGAAACAGTAGCTGAAGTGGTTGCTACAGTGGTGACAGTACTAGTTGCTACAGCTGTACCAGCAGCTGAAGTACCAACAGCATTAGTAGTCTGAGAACTTATGCCAGCGTTTGATGAAGGAGTAGCTGAATCAACAGTTGAGGCTGTTGGGCTGGAAGAAGCAGCCGGAGCTTCTGTAGATGATGTTCTGACAGATTTCTGTTCTGGTTTAGTCTTTACTTCATTAGCAGCAGTTGTAACAGTTGCTGCAGGTGGCACAGATGATGCAATTATAGGAGTGTCTAAATTAGCAGCACTGGTGGCTGGTCCAAGTATCACATGTTGTAACCAGCCTTGTAATAATTCAGGTTCAACAGTGGCAAGGCGTGACAAAGACCCACAGAGATGTTCCAGACTTGCATCACCAGGAGTCTTCTCAGCTGAAAAATGAAATATCCGTACACTATATTAGTAATAACAACTCCCAAAAAATGTCTTGCTGAAATAAAATATTACAATATGAAATGTACATATTCAAGCACAATTTATTTCAGATTTCGATTTATGAACTGGATACCTGTAAACAACATATTCACTTCATGTTGTTTCTTGTTGATATTACGATTCTAAATAAAAATGGTAATTGTTACAATTTCTTGAACAACACATTTGACAATGAAGCTCAATCTCTGTATGTAGATTTGAAAATCTGAGTTTGATTTCTTCACAAGTTAAGGAAAATAACCCAAATTTTTGAAGGAACTCAGAATTAAGGAAGATCACTGGAAGGAAATTAAATACACAGGTAAAATGTCTAAGAATAGAATTTTTTTAAATTTTACCCCCCAAAAACAGTAAAAACAGTATGCTATGAGACAAAGAGATGAAGGTTAAGCTGAGGAACATATGCTAAAAAAGGATAACCGA
Source organism: Teleogryllus occipitalis (assembly GCA_011170035.1). NCBI lineage: Eukaryota > Metazoa > Arthropoda > Insecta > Orthoptera > Gryllidae > Teleogryllus > Teleogryllus occipitalis. Next base: position 44,024 of record BLKR01014771.1, on the reverse strand, counting down.
GGTCGTTGAATGTAGAAAATATACAAAAATGAGATTCCTAAGTTTACCTGAAGCAGGACAGTAATCTAGCTGAAGCAGCTTATGCTTAGCAGAGATAAAATATTACTGACACAATTCAAAACCACTCTTTTCTAGTGGAACAAATTCAGCTGAAAAATTTATAATTCTGGGATGGTTACACCCAGGTTAATGAATTTTGATATGTGAACGGACTTGCAGGAAAGACACATTTGGCTAGTCTCATTTTCTAAACACAGTGCCTATGATATCTCTATCACTCATTCACTTTTCTGATTTTATGACCATACTGTTGTAAGCATGATTATATATAGCCTTTAAGAGTTTTTATTTGGAGATGTGTGTGAAATTTTGAAATTACTTTTCTGTTGTATAGCATTTGATTCTATAAAGATAATGAAGTTAGTGTGTTATTGTTAGTGACAAAAACGAAAGAGATTTTATCGTTAATTCAAGTGGATAAGGAAGAACATTTATGAAACTTTGAAAATTCAAAATTTAGCAAACTATTTATGCTCAAATGCAACACCAATGATCAATTTTGAAACGCTATCGAATAATTAAATTACAGATTTAATAGTACAACACCAACATTAATGAAGTGTATATCCAGTATATCCGTAGAGTGTCCCTATGAGAACAGTACGAGTCATGTTAAGATAAACTAGAGGTGCTACAAAATGGCACACACTTTCTTGTAGCAAATTTTTCTAATTTCCTTGGAGTGGACTGGCTTTAAGGTCTTGCTCCATTCACTGGTCAGCTGCCATCTATCATCACCCAAAGTATTTTTACTTTTTCTCAACTTTTTGGTTTCTTAATAGTAGAACCAAAATATTACTTCAAGAATATTAAAGAACAGTAAAACTTCGTCCTAAATAGAAATTTCATTGAAAATTTTGAAGCTGTTTTAAAGAAAATGGCGAAGTATTACTGTAAATATGACATTTGAAGCACTTTTTCACAGGAATCTATTGAGTTTTCGAAAATCTTCATTTGAAGTTCTGTGAAGCACTTCCACTCACATGTATACAAATTGATGGAAATGCGCACATTAACGGAGTGAGAGATAATAAAAAAAAAATTACATTTGTTTAATTTTGAAACAAACACAAGAATACACCAAAATGAACTTTATGTCATATTAAACAGTGTCTATACCACTATCCATTGGAAAAATTTGAAGAAAAAATTTGGAGCCATTTTTGAGAAAATAGCGTTTGAGCATTTCTGAAAATTCAGAATTTTGAGCTCATTTTTACAGAAAACTGTTGAGTTCTCGAGAAATTTTATGACATTATTTAAAGCACATGTATCTAATAATGTGAAGAAATCGCCTCCAATGTAAATATTACTGACGTGAGAGACAAGTCAAAAAAATTACATTTTTATAATTTTTGAAAAACAAACAATATGGCGTTTATGTCATAGGATAGGGTTGGTTGGGCTCTAACCCTACAAAAATTTAAAGAAAAAATTTGGAGTCTTTATGAAAAAATCTGGTTTTTGTAATTTTTCAAAATTGCAAATATTGCGCACACTATTGCACAAAAACTAATAAAATGTTCAAAAAAGTGTACACGATCTTAATGAAAGAACTATTTATCTAACTAACAAATTTGAAGCAAAGATCTGCGTATTCAATTTTATAGTTGTAGGAAGACGCCGAAAAAAAATCAAACTTTTGCAATTTCGAAAATTCAGAGTTAACGGTGAAAATCGAACCTATGCCACATTTATAAGTGTATTTTACTCTATTCTTACAAGAAATTTAAAGAAAAAATTTGGAGCTGTTTTTGAGAAAATTTTGAAAATGCCCAGGGGGGCTTCATGTAAAGTACTCCCAAATTTTAAGTACCCAAGTGTGGTTTAGGCGCTAGGTTTGTTCAAATACGACGGAGGGACGAATGGAGGGACGGACGAAGGGAGGGAGGGACAGACGAAGGGAGGGACGGACGAAGGGAGGGACGGACGAAGGGAGGGACGGACGAAGGGAGGGACGGACGAAGGGAGGGATGGACGAAGGGAGGGACGGACGAAGGGAGGGACGGACGAAGGGAGGGACGGACGAAAGGAGGGACGGACGAAGGGAGGGATGGACGGAGGGACGGACGGAGGGACGGACGGACGGCGGACAGACAGAGAGACGGAAAAGGGGAAGAAAGGAATAAACAAAAGTTGTGAGCATATCCTTAATATTTTTTCTGAATGCTATGTAAATAATATTGAATTGAATCTGCCAAGTAGAAAATAATGATTCATGATAAGAAAAAATATTCAGTCTACTAGGGTTATAGTGAACTCGGATGAAGTGAACCCTCAGTTATAGTGAACTTACATCACTGGTCCCGTTTCACTTATATTACATATAAGCATAAGGTTTGGTTATAGTGAACCTGAACCTTGGCTATATTGAACATAGGAAAAGTCCTGGAAATAAATTGGATTGCCTATGCTATTAGATGTTTAAAAGGACCTTCGGAGAGTGGGTTGGTGTTCTAATAGTACAACAGGCATAGAACGATGTCAAGGCTGCATTACGATTCTTAGAGACAGAGGACAATGCAGTATCAAATATGGAGAGACCATGAGCTCTGGAGAATGATCTAATGAGAAATGTATGAAGCAAACAATTGAAAATAATTGATTTTTTACATACAAGTAAAGGTACTGAAATTTTCAGTTTGTGCTATTAATGAATATTGAAGTTTATTAATAAAATCAATCATTGTGGAGAAATTCCATTTGATTTTGACATCGGATGTAGTGAACTGAATATGTTAGTCCCCAAAAGTTCACTATAACCGAAGTCGACTGTATAAGTATAATCATGAAAGGAAAATAAATAATCAAGTATCTCTTTGACATCAATCTTATAAACTACTTCTGAATGTACTTCATTTTATTTAGAGATCCCTGTTGATGAAATATTCAGTCATAGATAAGCTTGACAATATGAAAAATTCTATTATGTTATCAAAGTAATTAAATTGAAGAGCACGTTACCTGTGCTAAATAACTTGTTAAAAAAGCGCAGGACCATAGCGCCATATGGAGCTGAGAGGGCGCCTTGAGGAGATGCAACAGACAATAACACCTGAACCAGGTCACGACCAGTTTCCTTACTGAAGAACTGATCTAATGCAAGTCGCCCAGCAGGTTTGTCCAACAAAGCCTCCATAAACTTCAAACATTCCTGAAGAACCTTTTCATCTACAGCAACACTGAAACATGATTTTACGAAATCAATAAGGATCAACTTTCATCATCTTTTTTCAATTTCTCAGTTATAGCATTAAAGTATATTTATAGTTTTCACAATGCCAGACTCTTGAATCTGTTTTCCATGTATGCTTGATTTCCCTGCCACAAAACTTCTAGCTGAATGAGAGCCTCAGTATTGAATTGAAATATTTTGAACCTTGATTCTGGCCATATGAGCAATTTATAATTTGTTTTCAACCCCTAATTCTACTCAGCTCTACTAAGCAACAAAGATAGGGATTTTGAAAAGTTTATTTTTTGATGTCTTAATACTTTGAAGTAAATATGTGAAAATGAAATTTGTGAAGTTATTAATGATCTTGATCATCTTTTATTTGCAGACAACCTTAAAGTCTTCTTGCAGATTCAACTGGAACCGTGACAGATTTGTTCTTCAGAATGCACTAAATGCCTTGACTGGTGCACTCACAATGACCTTTATCTCAGCATAAAAAATGACAAGTGAACACTTTCACTAGAACACAATCAGCAGGAGTCTGGAACTATGCTCTGAATTCCACAGTGCTTGAAACACTTACAACCACAAGAGACAGTCTGATATACATTTTTGGGATGACTTTTCCAGATAATATATTGTGCACCATTCCCATATCAAATCAAATTTTGGATTTGATTAGGCATACATATCTTGAAATGCATTTGATTTGATTTTTTTCCCCCTTTCTTTTTTCTTTTTCTCTCCCAATGTCTGGGTTTGAGGGATCTGTTTGTTGATCATGATTATAAAAACAACGCATTGAGATTGAATATATTAACACTTCTGTCCAACCAAATATGAGCAAAACTTCTAACTGCAATTCTCAATACAAAGTTTTAGTTTTTAAATTTTATACCCTCTTACACAGTCAATACTGTTATCAACCTATTTTGAAAAATGGCTAACACATTAAATGTTAATTTCAATGAAGAAAACAATATATTTTTTGTCAAATGTGAGGATCATCTTATTGACTTATGTATGACCTTATTTTTTAAGTACTTTTTATATACTTTTGGTCATGTGTTTTCATGTTACTTTTGTACTTTCTGTATTTTCATGGACCAATTGTCTACATATTAAATAAATTAATAAAATAATAATAATAATAATATTGAAAATGACAAAAAGGATGACTAAGATGCTATGAAGAAGAGGCAATATGATATCTTTTAGGCTACCTACAACACCAATACATGCATGAGACTTCACATATTGTTCTAAAAAAAAATAGTTACCAAAATGTTAATTCAAGTTTAGCACAAGTCTTTTAAAACAAGATTGTCTGTCCGAGCCTTCAACAGATATGACTCGCTGGCATTTCCAGTGGTCTGCAGAAATGCTTGAAGTATTATTTTATTGCACAGTCCAAGACTCCTCACTTTGGAGTTCATAGTAATCACATCAAAAGAGTTCAACATAAGTTCTTCTCTATGACATTTCAAGCTGGCTTGCCAAACCCACTGTTGAACCATTATTATCATATTTCAAATTTGACAAATTTATTTACGTTACAATACGGTAGAAACTCTGCTGATATCCTAAATAAAATTATCAATGATGAGATATCATGTCCTCAATTAAAATCTTTGTTCATCAAAAACTTGTGAAATGGAAATCAATTGAAAATTCCGATACGCAGGACATCATATGGTCTCTTTCAAGAATAGAAAACGGCCATCTTCATTTGCAAACACAAAAAATTAAATCAAAAGTGAAACATATGGTATTAAATTAAGTTATGTGAAATGTGAAATACTTTATATTTCTATTTCATTTACATTTACAGTAATATTATATTTAAGGCTGACTGCCTGCAAGTTCAATAAATAAACAAAATTACTCAACAAAGAAATAATATTTAAAATCATGGAGTGTTTTGACTTTAATAGCATTTTTCAATTTACATTGAAGGCGTCTGCTATTGCCTCTAGCAACCAGGTTCTACAGTAGTAAATTGGAAATATCAATGTTTCTGATAAACAATGAAGTTTTGTAAAACTTACAAGTGCATGGTCCAAGCTTGTGACGTAAATATTCCAAGTAAATGATACGTGTGCTCAAGCACTATGTAGAACACCCTTTTTTGATGCTCTTCTGAGTCTACATCACCAATAACACCCTCAAGAGTGCGTACAGCCGTACTGTGTAAATGTTCAGTGCAAGCATCAAGTGTCACTGGCACCAACACACTCACAGCTCGTTGGCGCAGATCACTTCCCTCTGGACATTTCCTACAAATAAAGATATTACATGATGCAGAACTCGGCAATAAGCAAAAAAACAAGCAAAAATATCAAGACATACAATATAAAATTTAACTGTAAAGGTTTTACAAAAATGTTTGTAAAATAAAGTGTAAAACAATGTTCTGTAGTTTATACTTACATCACATGCTCTCCAATGAAAGTAATTAAGGAGTGTAACAAATATTTTAGTGATAGGTTCACACTAAATGAACCCTGACTTGAAAGTGAAGAAATATGATTACTAATAACATCCAAGATGTAGCTTTCTGCAGGTATAACATCATTGGCATATGTGTTCTGTAAAAACATATCTCTTAATTCAAAATTCATACACGCAAAGTAAACAACAAAAAGTGTCCAACCAATAATTTCATATTAAAATTTTAAATTTTTTAATGAAAAGCATTATTTATCTTTTTGGCAATTTCGTGGAACAAAGAAAAAGAAATTTCAATTTTTGAAATTATTATAGCCATTTTCAAGCCAAAAAGCAGATGCATCTATTTGTTTCACAATGCTCTACATTTTTATGTTTCATTGTTTCAAAGTTTGCAATTGCTAGGTAATACTGCAAATCCAGATCACCTTTTGTCTAAAGATGTGTTTTTGGGACTTATCAATAGTACACACACAATAAAACTAACTTATCTTCATAAATATATGAAGAATAATAATAGTTATTAATAGGGACAAACTAATTGTCAGCAAATTACATAGATTAAATATTTGCACAAAATTTTTTCCCCTCATAAAATAAAGCAGAATGTGTACTGTATCTTTGCATGTACATGTAAATAAACACACCATCGTGGTAATGAGTAACAACACAACACCTCTAGTACACAAAAAATAAGAAATTTAATCAAAACAGAAAGTCGTTTCTATATTATCAAACGATGTTGAACCAAAAGCAGAGAAGTCAGTATTCTAATTTCAAAAACTATATATGTTCTTAAAGAATATAATAGGAAAACTCACCCATGGAAAATCACCAACAGCATTATCATTCCATTTTTCAAGAACTGTCCGTATACAGGCAGGAAGCAATGTCATTAGAGATGTAGCCAAAGATTTTGTTACACTACATCGACTAGAGGAAATGGCTAAAATTTCTCTAAATGCTTGGAAATCCTGAAGTGAATATTTGCCCACAGGCTCTGAGCTTTCATTCATCTGATACAAGAGACTGGACCTGAAAAACAAAGTAACGATAGAATTTAGAACTTATAATTCAGAATTGAATTTAATGCACAGAGCATCTATTAAAGAATCATGAACACTGAGATTTTCACATCTGCCTACATTGATGCATCATGTATATCTAGTGATGGATCATGAGGAAGACTGCAAAAAATTCAAACTTTTGCAATTTTCGAAAATTCAGAGTTAACGGTGAAAATTGGACCTATGCCACCTTTATAAATGTATTTTACTTGATTCTTACAAGAAATAGAATAGAAAATATTTGGAGAATGTTTTTGAGAAAATTTTGAAAATGTCTGGGGGCCTTCAAGTCAAGTACCCTCAAATTTTAAAGAATGTTTTTCAGAATTCCAAAGCTTCAACTAGAGCCAGATTGATTGGGGATTCTTCAATCTTGGAAAGATCCTATGTGTGGTTTAGGTGCTAGTAGTGTTCATGAACGGATGGATCGACAGACGGATCGATGGACGTTTTGAAAACAAAACGAACACTTTTTCGGTATTAGGGGACCCCAAACCGTGCATTTCTGTTGAAATCTCAAAATCAATTTCCCGCAGCATTACATAACTTTCTCTCTACTACGTATATTACTCTGTATATATGTATGTATACAAGAAAGTAATAATGTCCTTTCGGGCCAGTATTGTATTTCTACTCTTTGAGATCGATGTTTAAGGTACAAAGTCATCCAATTGCAAATTATAGATGATTGCTTTGATTAAGTTTTATAGTTAATGTTCTAAAGAAGTGTTTTACGTTAAAATTTTGATTTTTAAAATTATTTCTTAGTAATATAGGATGGTGAATGTGTCAACTATCATGATAGAGAGGGTTTGGTGTTAAGTGCTCCTGAAATTCTATGAAGTAAGAAGTAACGTCAGTTAAAATATTTTTTAATAATGTAAGTATTTGCCGTTCCCAAATGCACAGTGGAAATGGAATGTTTATTTATGTTGTTCATGAAAAAAAAAAAAATTGTTTTAAATATTTTCACGAAAAAAGTTCATTTTTATGTTATATAAATGCTTCTTTTCTATTATATTTTTTAACAATGTAAAATGCAATGTTTATTTATGTTCTTCACCAAACAAAATTTGTTTTAAATATTTTCATATAAAAATATGTTAATTTTTGTTAAAAATGCTTTTCTTCTGCTATATTTTTTTAAACAAAGGAAATTGCATTGTTTATTTATGAAGTTCACGAAAGAAAAATTGTTTTAAAAATGTTTTGAAGTTGTTATTGTAACTGCCATGCTAAACGTGCTTTTGCACAGGCTGTATTTGCACTATATATTTATCTATTTAGTTTAATGTTTTAATGATCTTTAGTTGTTCAAAATAGTGAGTCTTCACATGCTATTTTATATCCAGTGCTAGAGTTTCATTTTAATTGTATCATTTACTTTAACATCAGTAACTTTTTTTTATATTTTTTTAAAATGTTTTCACTTATATTGTTTGTAGCCTGAAGTTGGGGAAAAATTCATGTCCCCAGAATGTCACTCAACAAACAATAGTTAATGAAAAATAAAACTTTGAAGTTTATATAATGTATTTGTGTTGTGTAAAAAAGGGGTTTGCAAATAAGCATCTTCAAACCTGGATCATGGATTCTCAATTCTACTAATGTAAGTACTTCCAAAGCAGCAACATTTTAACTTTAATTTTATCTTTTAAATTGAAATGGACAACTCACCTACTACATGCTATAATAGTCTCAGCAAGTTGCAATACATGCGGTAATAATTCTTGAGCTAGTTCAGATGATACTTTCGTTGCCTCTCCATTTTGACTTCTGTAACAATTAATATGTAACATCATATAACATAATATTCATTGCTCTTTTACTACCTTGTTTAATGTACTTAAAGTCATTTTCACCTGATGTTTCACTGAACTTCCTAACATGAAGAAAAGTGCATGGATCTACGAAATTTGTAATTTTTAAGACAATTCGTAAATAATTTTGAATAAAATCAAAATATTTTTGTTAATCTTTTGCTATTTACCTCCATTAAATATCACAAAATAACCTTATCTCCAATAATCTTTGATTCTGGTGAAAAACTAAAATGTGAAAATCTTAGAGAAACTTGCACCATGTAATTGAAACCAGTTGAAGTGAATATAATAAAGGTAAATAAGCAATTTTCAAGAAAATACAAAGGAATAGGCAAAACTATCTCTGCTTTATACACTAATACTGTGAACTTATATTAAATCATTTTAATGATATCCTTAAAGTATAGGAATTTTGTGTAATATTTGGTCCCAAATAATTAAATAATTATCTGCAACACTCACTTTTGAGCTTCTGTGCTATCACTGCCGGCCTTGTTATCATCTAGTAGTACTTGTACTTTAGAAATAACAGCATCAAGGAGAAGTAAGTCAGCTAGCTGAGGTAAACTTGACTTTGGTACTAATGCATCTGGTTTCTGCATTTGAAGTCGGAAGTTTACAATGCAATTTTTTGCAACATTAATGTCATACTGCAAGTTGTTTACAGTTTTAGCAACATTTTTTAAAAGTGTTTCTGCATATTGAGTATACATTCCTTGTTTCACTAAGCAATCCTGAAACAAATAAATCTTGATTTTGCATAGAACTTACAAAGCAGTAAAAAACTAATTTTTTTTAATTGAAAGAGGAGTGGGGAGAGGAGAGAGGGGGGGAGAGGGAATGAACGAGAGAGGGAGGGAATGAGAGAGGGAGGGAATGAGAGAGGGAGGGAATGAGAGAGGGAGGGAATGAGAGAAGGGGTGAGAGGGAGGGAATGAAAGAAAAGGGTGAGAGGGAGGGAACGAGAGAAGGGGGTGAGAGGGAGAGAACGAGAGAGGGGGGTGAGAGGGAGGGAACAAGAGAAGGGGGTTAGAGAGGAAGGAAATCAAAATATCTATATCAAAGTCAAAAGGCTACAACATTAGAGAGATCAATTGAGGTACATCAATTTTGGGGAAAATCCTGCAAACGGTTAAGCTGCATGTGTTGGTCACAGACAGATTCTGAATACACATGTTAGAGGAAGTAATTTACTACACACAGGAGCAAGGTTGATCCACTTTTTCATTACCAGGGCCAGGCAAAGAGTTTTTCTGTTGAAAAATCACTGTTTAATTCTAAGTATTACAATACAGCACAGGAGATAAAATATCTGATGTGTGTTTTGTAGAATGTTTTTGTAATTCTCAATTAGAGGGCAGATTTTTATGGAATATAATTTTTTCCTTTTCACTTTAGAACAATGCCTTTTAGTATAGACATTAATTTAATGTTATTACAAAAGGAAATGGCCCTTTATATTTTTTTGATTTTGACTGATAAGTCATTTTTTACCTTTTTCATCATATTATAAATTTTATAATATATCAATCAAGCATGAAATTTGAATTAAAATCAACAGCTGACATTTTTTAAAACATAATTAACATTTTCTAAAGCATAATTTAATTATTTTCAAAATATTTCAGTTATATGATTTTATCAGTAATATATATCAGTAATATACAATCAGATATAGATTTTATCAGTAATATACAGTCAGTATCAGTAATATATATCAGTTATATGATTTTATCAGTCAAGAAAAAGTTTTTTCTTGATGCTTAAGTACAATTTTTTAATTTATACAAGAAACCTCCACACTGAAAATTCACCCAAGTATAATATATGAAAACTGTGTTGCATAACATTTCAAAACAAAGTTGTAAACGAGGTTTTGATCACTCATGATCGTGCAGTTGCACGGCATTTAAAATAATTTTTTAAAAAATCCAAGAGGCTCTTTCTGTGCAGTTGTACACTCATTAACAGCACATATGTAAACTGTTATTTTGTAAGAGATTGAATTACATATCAACTGATACACTTATTTCCATTCATATAAAATCAATAATATCAGGAAAAAAGAATTTAGATCAAAATAAAATTATGAAATATTTTAGTGTTTTTGCACTTAGGTGCAATGTAAATCAGATTTCTGAGAACAAACCTTCATCCACCCAGTGAATGTTTTGCACGCAGTTCGTGGACCCCATACAAGAGAATGCAGAAGAAGAGATGGAGTGTTTATTTCTAGTCCAAGTGCCAATTTATCCATGTACGGAGTAGAAGGAGGTAGAAGCAACAACAACCTGTACAAAAAACAAAACATTTATACTAATGAAGGCACAGAAATTGATTGATGAAGGGTGACATGATTGCCTGTGAATGTTCATGATGCCAAAATTACATTAGTACAGTATTTGTAGTTATATAGTGTTTAAAATAGGCTATGCCATGTTGCCAGCTAGTATTTATCAATCCTCTCACTCTTGTAAGATTGAGTGCCAAGTTTGGGTAATAAGCATTCTTGACGTTCCTTGAAATTTCTTTGGCTAGTGGGCTTTCTAAGCATACATGTTGCAATGTTTTTGTTGACCTGCTTTAAAGATACAATTTCTAGAACAGATTTTATTGAAGAATAAATCAGTGTCATCAATATTGAAATTTTGAAATATTAATTTTTTGCCACTTTCAAAAATATAGAGTTCAGAATAAACACAATTTGCAAGAGACATCTAATGCTCTATCTGAAGGAAAAATTTGAAGCTGTTTTTGAGAAAATAATTGGTTAAAAATTATCTATTTCATGCAAAATTGTGTGAAAACTATTCATATTTTCAAAAAATTGTACATGACCTAATTTCAAGATCTGTCTTTGAACAAATTTTATGAAGGAAAAAAAAAATTTTATTTTGAAAATCTTAGTTGTGGGAAGACACTGAAAATATTTTGAACTTCTGCACGTTTAGTAAATTCAGAGATTTCAATAAAAACAAGACATTTTTGCACCATTTTTTAAGCGCCCTTTACACTATCAGAGGACAAAGTTTAAACAAAAAACTTGGAGCCACTTTAATGAAAATTTTGAAATTGTTATTGTGGCTTTGTGTAGAGTACCCCCCAAAAAACAAAATATTCCTTTGAATTTTGCATAGCCTCAAATTCACCCAGATTGATCAGGAAAAATCAATTTTATTAATCGTCTGAATGGATAATTGCCACCGTGGACCATAGGTGGGATGGTCACACATATCCACTTTAACCATTTTTTCAACATCACAATACACGTTTTTCTATCAAAAAATTGCCAATTTCTGCAGCAGCATTACAAAAGTTTCTCTTTACTATGCAAGTTCCCAAGTAAGACAAGTAAGTAATAACTGACCTCAGTGAAGTAGCAGCATCATTGCAAAACATACAGAGCATAATCTGTAGTCAGTCATACTTGTTGATGTGCACAGCACATTTGAACTAATGATTGTTATCAATATGAACTTTTATGAAGGACCGACATGAAATAACAGCTTGTGCGTCACTTTTCTGATGCATCTACACTAGTTCTTAAACTCACCATTTGTACATTAGTGGAGTAATTCTCTACCAGAATAATAAGGGTTCAAAATAGACTATTTGATGTGAACATCATTAGTTTCGAAACCAGTCAGGTTGATTATTTTTCTGGTTAGCTATAAGATGAATATTTGCTTTAAAATTGAAGTATTATTAGTTCGGAGAGAGAGGAAAGTTGAGTTGCAAGGGAGGAGAGCAGAGATGAAAGAAATATATATAAAAAACTAATACTTACCGCCAGCATAGTGTGAAACAATACTGGGTGGCACACAGTCCAGTAAAACTTAGTTTCTCAGTTCGTTTAAAGTTACCACTGCACTGATTGGTAACATTTAAAACATCAATCAAAGCATCAACCAGAAGTGGGTATTTAAGTTTGTCAGGAGTGCCCAAGATAAAATTGCAGGCCTGCAAATTATTCACATGAATCATTAGTCATTTTCAATTTTAATTGTCAAGAATTTTCACACTAGTAAACATGTTCCATTGCGTGTTATTTCAGTATAAATAGAAAACTTTGAATAAACTGTGCATTTTCATTGGAATGGAAATGCAAAAGACAAATTAGTTTAATTATTCAAACATCTTAGATTTTTTTCAGTGGTCTCTTGAATGCACACAAGAAGCTAAAATCAGAATCTTTCAGACATGAAATGAATATCTTTTTATTGGTACCAATCCATGTCGGTATTGTATGTTTCAAGTGTATGAAAAGTCCACTCTAGTTTACATTAATTATAAATAACCTGTATTTTTGGTTAGAAAATGCTGAATTTCTACTCTCTCCTTCACACACCTTATGAGGCTACCATGGCTGTCCTGCACACACAACCTGCCCCACTTGCACAGACTACTCTGCTGATGACTTTTTCCTGGTCATCATATTTTCTCCATCCCCTCTGCATCTGGCATACCATGGACCTCTTCATTATTATTCCCACCCCATCCATCCAGCCCCTTATGCTTGATCTGTTCCTCCCACTCATCACACTTCATCCATCTTCCCCAAACACCGTATCTGGCATGCCAGCCATCTTGCAACCCCACCTGCTTATCACATCCAGCCCCTTTCGTTCTGTTCCTCTCATTGATCATGCTTCATCTGTCTCTCATGAACACACTATCTGACATGCAATGGGTCCCACTTCTTACATCTTTCTGCCACACCCATTCCTTCCCAAGGTCAAATCTTTCGCGCCACCTTCGTCCGCTCCTCTCTCTGCTTTCGCTTCTGTTTCTCTTGGTATTTTTGATTATTCTGCTTTGCCTGCTCCTTGCTGTCCTCCCACTCTGCTCCTTCTGCCCTTTCCATTCCACCAAGCTTTGCCTACTCTGTCTGGTCCGGTTAAGCCTCACCCCATGTCACATAGCAAGGCCCAGCAACAATGAAGCCCAATTACATGGTCTTTATTATTACGAAATATTGTACTCTAAATTCATGTATTCTTTTTATAATGTGAAAAGATATTTGACAAGTTTTTTATGACTGTATCACATGACACAGCAGGATTTCTTTATTGTTCTTGCACAAAAATTGTTGTTCTTACTTTTCAAAACTACTGCCATTATTATGTAACTATTGACTGAAAGAAAATAAAGAATGGATAAAACTTCAAATATAGTTGGATTCAAACCCATAATACATTAAATAAAAGGAATATAATACTCTAGTCCCCCACCTACCCGTCCACCCTCCACACAGCCAAATGGGGCTGATCACAGGTCACAATGAAATGATAAAAATGCTGCCTGCATATATGGCTTTCATCTTCCCAATATTCATGTTATTACTTTAATGCTTCATATCATTATCAATATAAGAACAAATCCCATAATTTCAATTTAAAAGTCTACAAGTAAAAATCATGTCAAAACCTGAAATTTCATGCAGATTTTTGCAACATATGTCAAATTCTTCTGGGTATATAATGATGTTCTGTTTTGTTTTTATTGAGCTACATTGAAACTATACATTTTTTTAAGTTTCTAATGTTGACGTGAAAAATACAAAATCCAGAGAAATCTAGTAAATAATTATTTAATTCATTTAAACATTCCCACTTTTCTGTATGTACATCCTAACAGAAATTCAAGTTTTCAAAATTTATAAATGAATGATGGATTCCACATTTCCATCTGAGAAAATACTCCTAAATACAAACATAGTTCAGAGTGTTAGCAAGACATTTAAGAACTTATGTCATAAGATTGTTTCTGAAAGGAATAGTGTTTGGTGGCTAACTTTGATTTGAATTTTCATTAGCTGTCAAACAGTTGCTATATTTTTCTCAGCTAGTCAGGGCAGTTTTTGCCCTCATGGTTTCCCATGCAATTAGGGCAAATAATACCATAATTGCACTGTAACAATATCCATTACACCTGAAACACCTTTGAAATCCTCATACATCTCTGCCAATCGATATACAGCCGACTCCAGTCATAGTGAACTTCTGGGAACATTTTTGGTTCACTATAACCGATGATGCCAAAATTAAATAGAATTTCTCCATAACAATTGATTTTATTAATATACAGATACAGTGAAGTACATTAACAGCACGAAATGAAAATTTCAATTTTTTTAAAAATTTTCCTTAAATAATCAGTTATTTTCAATTGTTTGCTTCATACATTTTTCATTAAGTAATTTCTTTAGATCCTTCTCCAGGGTTCGTGCTCTCTACATACTTGATTCTGCATGTCCTCTGTGTTTAAGTATCGTAATGCAATGTTGCGACCCCTCAATTCCTCTAACATTGTTGGAACACCGACTCACTCTCCAAAGGTTCTTTTACTCGCCTAACATACTGCTGCTTTCGGCAGCAGGATGGCACAAGTGGCAAATGAAGCTGATAGGTTTACCGCGTGACACAGCGGATTGCCACGTTGTGGCAGTCGCATGATCCTACCGCCTACATTGAACTCGACACACTTTGTCCTGCAGAACATAGAGTAACATCAAACTTGAAACTGAAGCAAGCAATTGTGCGTCGCCACCGCCAGTTGTAGCCTACGCAGGACACGGCCTTTGTTTCCTCAGTGAAACTGAGCATAAGCTTCTCAGTAAGGTTCACTACATTCCAGGTCTGTTACCTTCACCCTAGGGAGAGTTCTTCCATTATGACTTTTGGTGGGCGATATTTTTTTCAAACTGCCTAGTGTGGGAATTTGTGGCACTTAGGCGATATGTTCTTTTCCAGGAAGGAATTAAAGGCCAGGACACTGAATTTCCTACATTCACTATAGCTGAATTTTCTTATGTTTATTTGTATTGTAAGTGAAATGGGACCAGTGACTTAACTTCACTGAAACACAGGAATCACTATATCCGAGTTCACTATAACCGGAGTCGACTGTACAATGTTTTGCTGTTCAAAACCTTTTAGAACAACCCAGGTGTAATTTCAGCATGAATCATTCGTGTTTATTTGTTTTTCACATTCTGAATGTAAAGGACTTTGAGTCTTCCATCATCGCAATTGGTCAAAGCTGATTCAACATTATCATTTTCAAACTTGTCTCCCACACCAACAATCTTAATTAATGGATTTCTCAACATTCTTGTTTCCACTTTACAATCAGAAGTAAAAACCTTCTTTAGCTCAGAAAGTACTTTTTTGTTTGGACGTATGATAATGAAAATTGATATTCTAAAAACATTCATTGATTCAAAGATATTCTATAAACAATATTTATATTGGCCCTAATTATATTACATTGAATTACTTGTTAACTGCTACTTTGTTTACATTCCTGTGCTTTCCTGAAAATTTATTTTCCATTTTTATTTTGATGTATATTGGTATTTTTATTATAGTTAGGAAATGTCCATATGGTATGAAATAAATAAATAAATAAAAAATCAAAGGTCAACCCATTTCACAATATATATTTTTAGCAAGGATAATATATAGAAGTTAACTCACCAGACCATCTAATTTTGGAGTGTCTTGGTTGTTGATTTCTACTTGTGTAAGGCTATAAAAACGAGGTTTCATTGAAAATTCATCTTGGGGTCCAAATTTCCGATACACATCCTCAATTTCTGGCCATGCACAGTAGATTCGAGAAGCTACTCGTGATCCATCTTTACTATCAACAGGATCACTCACCATACTTGTAGCACTGAATAAATTCCACTGAACCTAGAAACAAAAATAGTGTGAAAAATATAAATAAATACAAACTGTTCACATTATATAAACAAAATTAATTATCTTAATCGTCATACTGAGGAAGAATAAGCATGCCTTCATATTAGATTCTGCAATGAGATTCAGAAGACTATCAAATCTTAAGGCAACATTTTTATAAAATAAAATTAAAAAAAAGGAAATTAAACTAACTAAACTAATGAGTCAGTTTCTTTACCTTTAACCAAAGATCTGAAAAAGGATGACCAAAATGTTCATGGCTTGAG
Source organism: Teleogryllus occipitalis (assembly GCA_011170035.1). Lineage (NCBI taxonomy): Eukaryota > Metazoa > Arthropoda > Insecta > Orthoptera > Gryllidae > Teleogryllus > Teleogryllus occipitalis. Next base: position 27,476 of record BLKR01014771.1, on the reverse strand, counting down.
ACTGAAATACTCTGATTTGTATGAAATGTTACTGCCTTCTGTCATCAAATTTGTTATCTTTGTTGAGACCTTCCTGATTCAATCCTACTCCAATAGTGAACTTCGTCTGAAGAATTATTAAGTTTTACTATGTAACCATGTTGCTTCATCTAGCCAATGCAAATACGGATGTGGTGTACTGATAGCTGTTGAGAATCTTATCCAGTGCTTCCAGTGCCAGTAAGAACAGTTCTCACAGGGAACAAATTTATGATTAAATGTTAGCAGATAATGGGAATTAATTCATTGGTCCTGTTTGGAACCATAATGGTGATCATAGAGATTTAATTTGCTTGAAATGAATTGATTGGGATACTTGCTTTTCAAACCTTGATAATGAATTTAATTTTAAAATATTTTATGGTTTACTAGTTCATTGCTGTGTGTTTATGGATCTTAAACAAAACATGTAACGGTATTGTTAATACCCTTGCAGGCGTTTCTGATTCTTTATACCCTCGCGCCTTTTGAATACTTTATGGCCTGCTCTAATACCAACAGAACACATACAACATTTTTATGAATTCTATTTATTAAAGTTACAATGCAATAAAATACAATCAATAAATAGCATAATGCTCAAATAAGTAAAATAACTCATTATAAACCTTATTTTGCTTAATTGCAAAAATTAAAATTGCAATTTTGGAATGTTTCCGTGAATATACAAATGCCACCAGTCATTCATATTTCACTGTTACGTATCACATTTTTACAGAGACACAGTATGTGCTTCTTGAGTAGCAGTACTACTTGTAGAAATATGATGTACATCGACTAACATCCTTGAAATGGTATATTTTTTGGTGTTATGACATTCTAAATAACTTTTGGCAACAGAAGCAAAAAACCTAAAAGTACCATTTCACCAACACAATTTACACTGTTATATATATCTCAAATACACCATAAACATATTCATTTATTTTTTTAAATTTTACTGGAAACCACTGTCTGCAGTTTTGATAGCTTTTGCGAGAATTTCCGCAGTAACTTCATAATATTCTTTCATTTTGTATGAACAAATCAGTTCAATAATGATTATGTAATTGTAATCAGACACACACATTTTGTTTATCTGTCGTCTTATTGACAAATGACTATTACAATGCATCTTTTCACTTTAGACGTAAAAAAAATTATAAAATGTTTTGAATTCTCGTTTAATTTAACAATGAACTACTAAACCATAAAGTTTTGTATGCACCATGAGCGTTCCTAGAGGTTTTTGCCCCTCAGGCAACTTCCCACCTCTCGGGCCAGAGGCATTCAGGTTTGGAAGTCGCCCTTGGGGTAAAAACATCTACTTCATGTCCTTGATACATAAATTACTACTATGACATTCTTTAATCTTTAATTACACAATTTATAGCCCCTTCATATTAACAAACCTTTATATTTTGCATCATTAAAATCATGTGCTGCACAGAAGGCAAAAATTCATAAAATTTACAATAAGTTCAGGATTGTTGTATCTTACAAAAGGTTTTGAGAGTTGAGATCTAAATATAAAAAACTGCAGAGGTCATTCCAACAGAAGCTCATTTCAGATACTGAGCAATCAATGGGAAGCCATTCTGAAAAATGTGTGTCAAATTATTAAAGTTTAAAATGACTCCTGAACCTTGTGGACCCATGTGGTGCACTTCTTACGGAAGAAACAAATGTAGCATGAACAAAAGTAGTATGAACAGCAGTAGCAGTAGTAACAATGTAGTATGAACAAAAATTGTGTGTTAATTGTGAATTTTGTTTCAGTAATATCCTGCCACTATAATGAGATGACTTAGCTATTCAGCCAGTGTTGAAAATCCTGCCACTGCTGGGACTCAAACCCTAGAACCTTCCAGTCAGAGGCACTGCAGTAACATCAGTTGATGCCCTGAGCTGGTATGTTGTGATTAAACAACATGTTTTCTTTACAATAGCCACTCTGGTATTCATTATCTACTAAAGATTCAATTGGGTACAGTATCAGAGAGCCAACATTATGAATAATTACAAGCATCTTTACATTTGTGCAATACTATGCAATGAGATCTGGCGATGTGGTTTGCTGTTTTGCGCACGATGACCAGCCACAACCACGACTAGTACAATGGATGGGGAACTGCAAATAAATGAAGTATCTTCTACACCACTGATTTGGCAGTCAAAGGGCAAATATTATCTTAGTAGAGGAGTTGTTAACAAGAAGTGGGAAGAAATAGCATGAGCAACGAAATTAATTTTACAACAGCTTTACACAATTCATCAAGAAGAAATTCATTTGACTACACTACATTCATTCGACATTCTCATCTTCCTGAACACCTTTCAATCATCCACTCACTTCGCTAACACCTTACAGTTGTCCTTCTCAAATATTAATTTTCACAAAGAAACAACACATGTAGTTTTGACAGCGCCATTTTCCTCACTAATTGTTATGTCCTATTTAAATCACTTCTACTTACTGAGCCAAATTTCTATACTAAGGGTTAATTGGGTTTATGTAATTCAAATTACACAACTATTCAGTAATAGCTTCAATAACTGCACTGAGAAGTTTAAAATCACACAGAAATTAAGCTGATGATTTTTACATAAATTTTTATAACAGGAATATAAAAAGCCATGACATTCTATGAATTTGTCTAGCATAAATTATGAAAACAGATCCAGATAAATCTTTAAAATACCTATTCATAGAACTTCATATGGAGACTATGCCCAAACACAAGATAGAGACCTAAATTCTAAACTTTTGTTACATCTGTCCACGATTTCAAAAATTATGCCAATCGAAAGTTTTCAAGATTTTGCGAGATATACTGTTACTAGTAATTATTTTCAATATCTAATGTATACTTAGCCTGCAACATGCTAATATTATATTGTTTGTATATTTGTTCTGTATTTGAAAAATGACAAAAATAAATACGTAAATAAACTCCTCCTAATATGCTTGTTTATTGGAACACATCATTCAAGCAGTTACACACTCCTTTCCTCACTAGATAAGTTAATATCTATAGATATATACTGCTTTCTCTATTAGGACAAAATTACTCACTTGTTCAAGAAGTGCAGGAGGCGCATCATATAAGTGCTTCATGAGATACTCCAGAAGAAGAAGTAAGCGTGCCAAATGCAATAGTTGTAAATCTCGCAGAGGTGTGCTCAGAACTTCCGCACATCGAATGACACCACCTGCTGTTAGTAGTAATACTGATTTCTTTTGCATCAAATTAAGAGAGTGAAAGAGAAAAAGGAGAAGCTGAGCATGTTCCACATTAAGATCTGCAACATCAACAAATGTTTGGGTTAAAAAATGTCATATCTACGATACAAATAAGACTTAAAGAACAGTTATGAAATCTTTAAACATGATTAAATGCATTTTCATATAATAAATACTATCAATGAGACCAGGTAACACTTGTAAACAGCAAACATTAAATAGGAATGTGGGGATTGGTGATTTCAAAAAACATCAGGATTTCCAGAATCCATTGAAATTACTAAGTGGAGGTGACATCACACACTGCCTGGTGCTCAGTCCCATATGACCAATGACCCATGCTGAGCACCTCCATGCTGTACATTAGCAGCATGCAATGCAAAAGCTTTCTCCACCTTAACCCAAATGCTTGCTGGATGAGTCACAGTACTTTACACAGAATGGATTAGAGTAGAAGTGAGATGGGACAGCATGGAGCAAGGGACAAGAGGAAATAAGGAAGAGAAATGGAAGAAATGGAGAAAAAGAAATGAAAGAAAAGAGACAGGAGCACCAGAAATAATTAAGGTTTAAAGGCCTCTCCTATGTGAATTACACTTAATAACAGCATTCACCTAGGAAGGACGTCATATGTATAGACTGTTCGAAAATCATTATTAGAATTGAGTTTTTGATTAATGAGTTTCAGAACAGATTTGGGGAAGGCAAATCCACTACAAGAAATCTGATTATTCCCAATAAGCAATCGGTACAAATCTGATTACTTTTAAACGATACAAAGCTGAACCATTTGAGAATGACTTTCAAGTTGATACAATCTATGCTGATTTTCCTAGGGCTTTTGACCATGTGAATTATTTAATTCTTGTCAATAAGGTGGCTAAAATGGGACTGGGCAATACATTCCTTTCATGGGTCAGATCTTATCTATGTAACAGAAAATAACTTGTTTACTTAAACTACCTGAGTTCTGAATTGCACTCAGTTCTTTCTGGGGTCCTGCAATACTCCCACCTGCACCTGGGACCATTACTATTTACTATTTTGTTTAACAATGATCTTCTAAATGTCTAAAAACATTGTCACATCCTATTTGTAGATAATGCTAAGATTTTTAAGTGTTTCTGCTATTCATGATTCTTTTAAATTGCAGCAGGCTTTACTGCCTGCTAACAACTGGGGTATTCAGAATGGTATGTCACTACATCCTAATAAATGTTTTGCGATTACTTTCTCTAGAAACCTCAACACCACTTGTCATCCTTGCAGTCTTGATTCGCAAAATCTATTGGTTGTTGACTGCATTAAGGACCTTGGTGTAATTACTGATAATGGATCAATATTTAATGAGCATATAAACCATATTGTTAATAAGGTTGAGAGCTTTGGGATTTATATCGCACAACACATTACAATTTCAACCAGTTTGTGCAGTAAAATTATTATGTACGTTTGGTTAGACCAATTTTGGAACATGCCTCTGTTGTTTGGTCACAATACTTGAAAAAGTCCATAGTTTATTTGAAAGTTTCCAACACAAGCTGCTTTGTAATTTGGCTTTTTATAATAATGCACCTATTCACAGATTCTGTCATATTTATACAAATTATTATTAATTGAATGAATGAATAAATAAATATTTAAGCCTGTTGATTTTGGAATTGCAATGGAAGCAGATAGAAGAATAGCACTACTGAAATGTGCAGCTATTCCATCCACATCATTGAAGGAACCATTTGAATAGTGAAGCAAAAGAGAGGATAGGAGGAAGATGACGTAAGGTAACAAGATGGGAGAGGAGAGAGATGAGAGAAAATCTTCAGGTCAAATTTTATGGTCCTACAATCCTCTAGAAAAACAAAAATTACCAGGAACAATTTCAAAAGTAATTTTCTTTCACGCATACCTTCATTTTCTAGCTCAAATGTAGTAGGTGGATTACACACATTTTCCACGAGAGTGTTGACCAATCGATGCCAAATGCTAATGCATGCCACTTCCTTTTCCTGTTGTGCCTTTAACACCAACACCTTGAGGAGGAAAATATTGAGATAATGTCATACCATTTTAAACACTACTTTGATCTGAACACAGGAAATACATTTTTCCAGCACTAAAGAAATACCAATTATTATTTGCAAAATGCAGTACAATACAACCTCAAGCAATTGGAAAGTAATAACTTTAAGTTACAATATTAAATTTAATAAAAGTAGAATCTACAAAGATATCAGAATGAAAATAACCTGAGCAAGCACAGCAAGGGTACGTGGATAAACTTGCAATGGCCACGTATTATTTACATCTTGAGACCAGGGACTGACACCTAGATGATTTAGTAAAGTGTCTTGTAGGCCTTCTGCAAGTACTCCACGAGCCAGAAGATTGTGTGAATATCGGGTAAGTGCTTGAGAAAATTCACTGTAGAGAGTGCCCAACATTGCACCAAAGTACACAGAGATGGTGCCTATACAAAAACAAATGAAAATACATTAATGAGACACACTGAGACATTCATGAAAAAATATGTTGAATATTGGCACTGCAGTTTTGAATTGGCACTGATATTTCAAAAATACACAAACAAGAGCAACCAATTTGACCCTATTTTGCACAAGAGTTTTTATCTTTTATGCAGCTAAACTGTTTGACACAAATTTCAATAATTCACACTTCAACTCTGCAATTTATTTGTTATTCTACCTACACTTAAAATTCATCCTGAACCCTTGAGGACCTTTGAGAAATCATTATATTGAATTGTTAGACCTACTCTTTTCCACTTGAAAAATAAATTACACCTATATATCATCACTACATTTTATCTTGAACAAACACCTATATATCATCACTACATTTTATCTTGAACAAACCTGTCTCAGTTCTTGCAGTTTCTCGATCTAAATCTCGAATAATAGCTGCCAAGATCACCATTTGTTGTTCGGCCAAGCCCCCTCGTACATATCGTTGTACATATGGTGATTCACTACGCAGCAGATGCTTGTTCATAAATTGAAAGATTTGTGATGCCAGCAAAATATACTGAAAAGAAGATCACAAAAGAAATTTTAAGTGAAACTTGGTTGTAAGAACCAATTAATCATAGACTACCAAAGCATTTCAAATTTAATTCACTTCAGTGTATTTGTGCACTTTCATTTGTGATATTTTGTCTTCGTGCTTATTGTTGTGTTTTGCACAGTAGGCATAACTTTAGCAGTCATGAATCTTTGACAATTGCACAACGCATCTCCATGGCTGACAACAAAAAGATCATTAACCTCGCTGTTCAGCGCGACCCTTCCCCGTAACAAGTTGCAAACGCAAAGATTCCCCCTCCCACATTGAAAATCCAGATGCTGAGATGGTCCCATAGCAGGTACAAGCATGCAACACTGAAGTGGTTATATCTACCGATGCCATGATAGAAATTATTTTTCAACAGCAATTCAACATCTGTGATATTCTGTACCACCATTAGTTTAACCATCATATAGGGAATGTGTTGTATACTGAATGAATTTTGAAAATTGAATTAACATAAAATTGTTCTCAAACTCATTGCAACTCACTCCATGAGGTTCTCCCTTTTCTGGAACAATGGAACCATTTCTCTCAGATGTTTGTTTCCCAGCACCATCTGTACCTTCGCCAGTTGCTGGAGATACCTGGCCTCCTGGAGGGGTTTCAGGAGCCAAAGTCTCTTCAAACCATAAACCAAGAATTGGTTCACTGTCATCATCTAAAATCATAACACAAACATACACATAAATCTCAGATTCATAATACAAATTTGTTGCATATGAAGGTTGCATCACATTTATTCCATAACTATACTGGTCATTCCATTTATCTATGATAGGATGGAACATCTTTCTCTTGCTGGCATGCTAGTAGTCTCATTTGAAATAAACTGCTAATAACTTATGAAGTTTTAATGTAATACTACTTGGCTAGAAAGTACGATACACTGCGACATGACAAAGCTTTCTCTCACCAATCAATCACGTAATGTGATTGGGGGGGGTGTCTTGGTTTCAATTTCAACTTTTATTTAAAAGATAAAGATTTGGATATTAAGGCTAAATGTACCGACACTTGTTCAATTTGTCGCCACCACAAGGCAGCACCAAAATAAGCAAAATTTACTAGACCGATAACGTCTGAAAAAATTGCCCGATTTTCAATCTGTAAACAGCAGTGGACTCCTTTTTAAAATAGAATTTACGCTACAAAGCCGTTTTTTCAAAAAATATTTCCAAAATTTGTTTAGAAACTTTTTCTCATAGTTCCGGGAAGAAATTAAAAAATGTGGGCTTATAGCGCGATGACGATGTCCTTCCTGAATCCAACGCCGTGTCAACCATGCAAATCGAATGAATAGGAGCGGCGTAAAGTGAAATTTCGGAAAAACACGTCACCGCCCTTCCTGCTCCACACCGTTGCGTCACCCGACCTTTGTGGGAGCTCCCTTGTCGCAGTCGAACGGCCAAACCCGGCAGCCTGCAGCACGGGAGGAGTCCGTGTTCTCAGGCAGGCAAGCCGGGCAGTCGCAGTTTATACTTTCGTCCCTTTCAATCTCAATATATTTTTCCCCACTTATCAAACTAGTGATGCTGTAACACAACCAAACGGTCTCGTATCATCTGTAATAGTCCTATAAAACTATATATCTTGTTCACATATTTCCGTCTTCCTTCGAATACCATCAAAAAATTATTTGAGCCATTACTCAAAATATCGATTCCAATTTGGAAACTGATTTCAAAAAGAAAATTGAACTAATTGTGTAAATATCATCAATATTCCATGTTCTAACATCTTATTTTGCATACATTTTACTTCCAAATCTTCCGTTATCATTCCACTACCAGAAAGAATGAGCTGAGATTACGCACGAGCTCATTTATCCTGTGACTCGATTTTTCAAAACGGTGTTTGTCTCCTTGAAAGATTTCACCTGACAAATCTACCCAATTTCTTGAAATTCTTTTCGATAACATATTTGGTTAATTTTGAAAAAGGTTTCTTTTAAATTTGTTTTATTTTTTGTTCAGCAATAACCATATTTTTTCTTATACTAATTCAGAAATGCCTCACGTAAAGGTATTGAAGAGAGTGCTCAAAGATTCTGCTTTCTGCTCGTCCTTGAGTTTTCTACGTACGTACCATAGTTGTCATTGCTGACAGAGATAAATGCATCTTCTTACACAAACAGTAGGCAGAGAAAGTATTTATTTTTAAATTCGATTGAATGAATATTTTATTTATGGAATTTCAAATTGTGAACATTTTACTTTCTTCCTCTTCTCATTCCCCTTCTCAATCTAAGAAGAGAAAGTTATGTAATCGTGCACTGGAAAACTCGTATTGCCAGGCCCTGGTAATGTAAATGTGCATAAATTCTGTTGCAATATAAAAAATTACTTCTTATAACTCGTGGTGTAGTGAAAATACATGTTTTATGAGTCCTTGATACCTAAAAATCGATTGACGCCAAAACGTGTCTGTTCGTTTGTGGTCAACGCTAACGCCTAAACCGTTCTGCGAATTTTTTCCAAAATTGATATTCCCCAATCTACCTGAAAGAACTCGCGCCTTTGGGAATTTCAAATGAATATTTTGATTTTTGAGGGTACTTTACATTAAGCCTCAAACTCATTTTCAAAATCTTCTCAAAAGTCACCAAATTATTTGATTAAATTTTGTCCTCGGGTAGCGTACAGAACGCAAGAGAAATGTGCAAGTACGGTGTTTGTTGACATCCCTTATTTTTAGAAAATCGCTAATGTGCAATTTTTTGGGGTGTATTCCTACAACTATAATAATGATGATATATTTTTTCCTTACTGAAATCTGTTCTGACAGATATGGAAATAAGATCATGTACAATTTTTAGAGTAATATGAGTAGTTTTCCTACAATTTCCGGTGGCAATTTGGCAATTAAAAAATTGTAACGTTTTCTCAAAAAGAGCTTTAATTTATTTGTTTAAAGTCAATAAAAAAATATGATGTTGGTCCCATTTTCACCGAACCCGCCGTATTTTCAAAGATTGCAAAGATCATGTAAGTTAATTGAAAAACCATGTTTTAGAGTAATTTGGGAACGAAATTGATGTATATATTTAAAAAATTCTCCAAAGCCACTACAATATTTTTCCATGGATAGAAGGGACGCTTAAAAGAATTACCATTTTTGTTGAACTCTATCAATTTTCGAAAATTGCAAATTTAGAAATAATGCCAGAAAGTATGTGATGTATCATCGCCAGCTTTTATTTGAAATTGTATTGTAAGGATACTTACACAGTGTAATTGTACTAAATGTTTTCTAATGAAATTTGATGTTACATATTCCAGAAAAATCTGATTTTACATATTCGTTTTTTCGAGTTTTCCTTTATATATTTATGTTCATATTTTGCAATTTCATTCTACAAATTTTTTCGAACTTACTCGTGGCATATATATTAATACTACGCTCAAGCTGGGAACTGAGATTAGTACATTGCTAATCGCACATCGTTTATAGACAGGATTGAGCAATATTTAAATACTCATATTTGACGCGCGCGTGTCAAATGAGTCAAATATGAGCGTGCGCGTGCGTGTATGTATATATGTGTATATATGTGTATATATATATATATATATATATATATATATATATATATATATATATATACACACACATATACATATATATATACATATATATATATATACATATACATATATATATACATATACATATATATACATATACATATATATACATATACATATATATATATATATAGATGAAGAGGAGTGGCGTATAGTGAAATTTCGGATAAACACGTCAGCCCCCCCTATACATAACCGAAATTTCAGTATACGCCACTCCTATTCATCCGATTTGCATGACTGACACGGCGTTGGATTCAAGAAGGACGTCGTCATCGCGCTATAAGCCCACATTTTTTAATTTCTTCCCGGAACTATGAGAAAAAATTTCTAAAAATTTTTTGGAAATCTTTTTGAAAAAACTGCTTCGTAGCGTAAATTCTATTTTAAACAGGAGTCCACTGCCGTTTACAGATCAAAAATCGGACAATTTTTTCAGACATCTGTCTAGTAAATTCCCTGTGATGTGCTGCGATCTATTGATTTTTCCTAAAAGTATTTTTCAGTACATTTAGCCTTAATCGAACAAGAGTCAAGTGTGTCATCCACTAGAGTTATCTTGATTTATTGAATTTTTAACTCAATGACAAAGAGAAGCTGAGAATCCTACAAGACTGAGTGGTGCAGCTGTAGTTTAAAGTTCTAAAACTTCCAGATCTCACGGACTTCCAGACAGAATATCCGAGAACAAAACAGTTTTGAATTGATACACTGCGTTGGAACTGTCATAACAAATACATTAATAACTGAACATACTCAACATCTTCAGTATTTATTAAAATCAAATCACCAATCAGAATGAAATCGTTTAGAAGATCATCATCATCTCATCTCTAACAAGGACATGAATATTTACCATCATCACCAGAACTTTCATCTGAACAGCTGAAGTCATCCTCATAATAAGTTGTTGAATCAGATGTGCTGAATGTATCCCCTTCTGGTGGATGCTTCTGAATTCTCTTCAGGGTGCAAGCCTGGAATGAAATTTATTAATTATATTTTTTAAATTTATTTATTAATAGTGGCAGCAACAAAATGTTGGACACATCTCTTACAATGGTGTAATTAAATTATTCAATAATTCACCTTGGTAGAGTAGCAATTAATAATTTGAATCACTATTATAAATCAGATATTGTATGCCCATTATTTACATGTACATCATACATAACATCATTTAGTTAATCACAAAATTATGACTCTCCGGGCTATTCGCGAAGGTGCTCCAATTTTCTTTATGAATGCAGTCTGCTTGTAGTGGATTCCACACATTTACAACCTGGTTTACAATAAAGCGAGAATGATGCTCAATTCTTGTTCTTTCTTTCATCAGTCCTTTAAGGTTCAGTGGCTCTTGTACAAAAGTTGTTAAATTCAGGAATGTTATATTATCCATTCAAAATTTTAAAAGTTACTAAAATATCACCCCTGATTTTTCTCTGTTTTAATGTCAAAAGTGACACTTCACAGTATCATTCTTCATAATCAAATTGACATTGTTCCTCAGGGATCTTGGTTATTGGCATTTGCACGTTTTCAAAATATTTTTTTTGTCTATTTAATAGAAAGGAATCCAAACCACATTAGAATACTAAAGTGTAGGCCTAATGAATGCTTATAGATCAGTTTTACCATAGAGGGGTGCAATGAGAATGCATCTCTGATCAGTTTTAGTAGTTCATTGTTTTCCTTGGTCATGACAACAATTTGCTTATTCCTTTTCAAATTGTCAGTGACACTAACTCCCACATTATTTTGTTTTATCTTTGAACTGATAATGTGGTTTTCAACAGTATAGTTGAGATTAGGTGTAGACAGTACACTTATTGGTGTTTCCGGGAAGCAACCGAAATTCCAACCATCTTACCGTTTTGAAGCATTTGATAATTCTTTAGTGGATTTGAGAATAATATGTTATCAATCACATTGCAGTTCCATCCAGAAGACAGACCATCACTACGGTTGCAGGTTTGTTTGTTTATTTTTTACACACTAAAGTATACATTTATTACATTCTAAAAATTGAAGTAATAAATTGCACAAGGAATTAATCCTGTGTGTGTGAGCCTGCAAACTAACAAAATGTTGTGTACATATCTTATTTACCCAAATCTAAGGCAAGGTTTTTTCTAAATATCTCAGTCAAAACATGTAAGTTTGTCTATACTCGCAAACAAAGCCTGTTAGGCTTTTAGTTTTTTAAATTTCCATTTCATGTCCCGAAACTCGTAAATGTTGACATAACAATAAACTGTAAAAATAAGCCTTTAAAAATATCATGCCTATCTATAATATGTAATTCATGATTGTATTATCGGCGTCCAACGCGAATTTGCCAGGCAAATCAGACCAATGTTTTAGAATGGGTCAGTAAAAAAAGAATCTCAAATAAATGGCATTGTAATAAATGAAACATAATTTGAAAACAAATGCTGAGATTTTGTAACACGGTGCGGATTTGCAGAGACCATGCAGAATATTGGTTCAATGCCCAGCAAATGCAAATCTACTTTTGCAAGAGTCGAAAATGAACATAATCATATTGATAGACATACACATTCTACATCCAACCTTAGGAAAGGACCACAAAAAAATGTTTTCTTGGCAGAAATTTCCCTCTTGGAAACTCGCTCCTGTCTCCCACATTACCAGTTAAATGGAGGAACAGAGATGTGCAAGTTCGTAGCTGTGATGAGCCTACTTAAATAATATAATTTATTATTAAGCATTTCGCCATCACAGTAGAAAATTATAAGTTATCAAAAAATATTCCATCATCAAGCGGCCCGAACGTAACAAGTGGGAAAGTTCTGGAAAAACATTCATATTCCCTTGGATATTTGCCTCACCAAAACCACGTTCTCGAGAAGATTCCACAATGAGTGGGAGGGTATTTAAAGGGACCTCCCAAAATACCGAGGTCAGTTCCGGTGTTTTGTGTGACGATGCCCGTGTTACAGCCGCTCTTTCGAACGATGACCACAATGGCAGCCAGCAACAATGAAATGCTGCTGGAGAGTAGGAGGCGATGGTAAGAAGCAAAACGCCGACATGAGTGCGCTCAACATCCTCATCACTGCTCCACTGCATCCTCTCTCCATCTCCCTCTCATTACTCTCTCCCTTCCTCAATCCTGTGCCTTCAACAGAGTACGGTGATCTATGGGTAGTTAAACTTAGTAATTAAAGTTATATTCCGATTCACAATTACTACAAATTGTACTTGTTCCCCTAATATTAACCCCCTTCCCCATCTGGGCACTCCGATCTTTCCCCATGACAACCTCTCCTATATGAATTACCCTTGATAACAGCATTCGCATAGGCAGGGACATCACATCTGGTGGCAGCGGTTTGCGCCAGAGTTATCTTGATGCAACAAACCTACATATGTCACCATACCAGTGGACACGTATATTCACTTCAGAGTGGCCATTTTCCTTCTCTTTCCTTGTAGTTGGATTGTTTTATACTTTCGATTCCTTTGCCCCAAATTTCAATACACCCTCATACTCCATCATTTTCCTCATTAGTTTTAATTAGCATTAGTTGGCCAACCTAGCTTAATTTATAATACTAGGAAATTTCATTTTCAATTTAAAATACCAAACATGTTTATTTTAGATAAGAATATTAGAGGTTTTTTTTTTTTTTCAAGAGGCTCGCAACTCAGACGACCCAAGCACCTTTCACCTTGACTTCTTACGCAATGTCCCTGCAGACAACATGCCCCTCCCCTCACCCGGCTCCCCCCCCCCCGATGACGATGATCCTTGACGACAAATGAATTGCACCTTCACATTAACAACTGAAGTAGGCTCATCACATAGATCACAACTCTTATTACACAAACAGTAAACAATGCTATTTTAAAGTTAATTGTTATAGAATGTAAAAGAATTGTTAAAGGAACAGAGGCCATCAACAGTGGGTGACAGATCTGGTGTCACAGAAGGGAATGTTCTTAGGTGGCGCCTGATGAAAAACTAAGAAAAACCAAAATTCAAAATGGAAAACTTATACAGAGGTCTAAACAGTCAAAAGACGTCGCAGGATGGAAGAAGGTCCAAAAAGAAAGGAATATTATACTTGTGAAGATAACTATGATGATTATGATTTTAAGGAACAAGAAATAGATAGTTCAGCAATAAGTCTTAACATTCTAATCAACACATTTTCAAGTCAATAAGACAATTTGCAATTTTATTTTGACTAAAAAAGTAAGGCTAAGTTCAAAATTTAAAAAAGTATCAGAAGGCCTCTTCCAAATTAGGGAGTCATCTTATATTCAGAGTCAACTCATACTCGGGTAAATACGAATTTCCAATCACTAACAGGAGAATATGCAAAGATCTCATAGTAACATTACTACCGAACTCTCAGGCTCAAATAAACTTCCCCAAATGTCAGTAAAATCACAATTCTGAGCTAAGAGGATGTGTACTAAAAATTGAATTACAAAAGAACTACAAAATAATTTGCAAAACACATTTTTTTCAATAGAGTAGATGAGAACTGGAATGCTCTCCCAGAGGATTTCATCACTGTTCATAACAGGGCTGTTTTTATTTATATATTCATTGTGGTATTATAGTTTTTGTACAACACGATATATACTAGAATTATCTATAAAATTGCAGCGCAGACATTTGCAGGTAACTGCCTGTCCAATCTAACAATAAATAAATAGTTAACGTATGATAATGCACACCTGCACACAAGTTTCGCAACATGAGAAGAATCACAAAAGTGGATTTGACACTTCTTTTGTGTCTGCCCTATTGTCTGGGTTAAATGCACACTTATTGTCATCTCTTCAGGCCAATCCATGGATTCTAAGCTCATGAGCAGAAGCAGGGAGCCAGACATAGCGCCCCTGCCCTCCCCCCTCCAGAGCTCCTACTCAACATGTGGCCAAACAGGTAGGTGCTCATGCTCTTCAGGGCTGAGTTTAAACAGCCTTACTTATATAATAAAGGCACTATATGTTTAAAAAGGAACTTTGTGCAATCATCTCTCAAAATTGTCACTGTATTTTAAAGAATCCTTTGCAGTTACTCCAAGAACCAATGACAAAAGAGGCTTCATTCAGAAGGTTTATCTCGCACTTTTTTAAATTTTATTTTTATTATTTGTTGTTATTATTATTGTTGTTATTATTATTATTATTATTATTATTATTATTATATCATTATTATTATTAATAATATTACTACTACTACTACTACTACTACTATTATTACCTTCCTGTAGCTGATAGTTGCCAAATAGAATAGAAGTTGATTAAGAGGAGCAGCACCCAAAAATTTAGCAGCTCTTTGTAGAGCTGTAAACTGGCCCAATATGTCCAAAGATGCAGGTTCTACATTTTCAGAATCACCTAGCTGACCAGCACATTCCACTTGTACATCATCCAAAAGAGCTGACATCATCGTTAAGGCCTGGGAAGCCAAGGCCACAGACAGAACTCCAAATCCCTGTTGCCTGCAACAAAAAAGATGCATCATTGTCAATGGCAAATTTTCCTGTATAAAAAATTAAATACACTAGTTAGAAATTAGTGAAATTCAAGGTTAGAGTAAACAAACAGGTTAAAATCCTGAAACGTTCTTTAAGAAAAAATTGGGAATTCTTTGATCTACCCCCTTAGAGAAAAACATCAGCATTCAGAGAGACTACTATTCTATTTGAAACAAAATATAAGCATCGAAACTGTTTTCTTTCTTTCTTCTTCTTCTTCTTCTTTTTTTTTTAAGCAAAGCCCAAAGCTTAAAAATTGCCAAGATAAACAATTTATCAACTGAGCATAAAGATTACTCACACTTTCATAAGGTTAATACGACTTGATCCTTCCCGAGCTTTGCTAGGGGACTTTCCCTTTTCCTCTTTGCTTTTGTCAGGAACCAAGAAGCTCGATGCAGATAATTGGGTCTGAAGACCCATTATCAGAACCCATACTCCAATCAATAAATGATTCTGAAGAATCTAAAACAAAGACAAAAAATATCATTGGACAGGAACTTGACACAACTATTTATTTTAATTTTTTTTCTTTGAAATTTGCACATTAGCATTTACATTAGAAGTGTACTTTATAATTTAATGCAATTCATTTTTTTATGCACATTCACACTTCAAATAATCTCTTCTGAGATTTCTCAAAACCTTAAAAAATTTTAATTTGTAAAAATTTCTCTCTCTGGCAGATAATAAGGGACTTATCATAAGATTTCACAGGCAAACATACTTTGTAGTGGCTTTCTACATCAAAAACTGAGTTTGATTCACGCTATAACATTTTCTCTTGCATTTTTCCCCTCAAATAGAGCAAAATACACTATTTGTTTGATTTTCATTTAAAATCTTTGAACTTTCAATAATTATGAAATCAATTCTCCCACAATTCTTTTGCTGAAGAGCATTTTTCAGGAGATGACTAAAGAACAATATTTCAGTTCTATGTACACAATTCAAAACTTCATCCCAAACAGCCAGAGGTATCACTGAACAATGAAGAAATTTTGAGAATTTCAAACTCTCATAGGAGCATTGCCATTATCATATTGCCGCCTGATATCTCGTGAAAGACTTCAGCAAAAGGGCATGGGAAATTCAAATTTGCAATTTTGAATATTTGCAAAAATTTCATAAAACTATTTAATTTTCAAAACATCATACATTATGTTATTTAAAGAGCTGTTTCTTAAGAAAATTAAGAAAACAATATCTATCTTTAATATTGTAGTTGTAGGATGACACTTAACATTTTTTTGAACTTTTGCAATTTTCAAAAATTCAGTTTCGTGAAAATGCAACCTGAACCACTGTTTTAAGCATCATTTGCTCTGTCCAAAGAAAAAATGTAATAAAAGAATTTGGAGAAAATTTTGAAAATGTTAAGGCTTCATGAGAATTACACACCCCAAAATTACAATATTAGTTTCAAATTTACAGTTCCTTGAGTTTGGCCATCAAATTGGGGGTATAATAATTTTTGAGAAAAGCATCCAAGTAGTTTAGGCTCTAGCATTACTCAAGGATGGCTGGACAAAAGGACATTTTGTCATCAGTCAATTTTTTGGTAAGAGGAATCCACAAATTGTGGACTTTTTGAACACGTTACGAGGAAGTAATTTATTACATACAGGAAAAAGATTTATTCACTATTTTGTCATCATTGGTCCACAACATGTTTTCCTGTTGAAAAATCACCAGTTTTTAGCACAGCATTACAATACATTTTCTGTACTTTGTAAGTAGTATAGGAGGAGGAAAAATTAGATAAGACAAAATTCAATAAAAAAACAACTTCTTGATTTTGAAGAGTGTTAATAAAAATTGTGCAAGAAGAAGCCATCAACTGTTGAGAGACATCTTCAGTATTTTGTGATAGAACTAGAACTTATGAACCGCTCATTAATTTTTCTGATGAATTTTTTGTTTTCTCATCAATTTGTAAATAAAACTTACATGACCTCCTGCCCTTGTGGATGTTTTAATGACTCCTGATACAAGCGAGAAGATTTCTAATGCTTTCTCTACAACCATGATTGCATGGCTGTCTGAACTCCCTTCATCTTCTGTTCCTTTTGAAACATTGGTACCAACTGAAAATAATAAATTCAAAGAACTTGGAATAAAATTATTGTAGAGAGAAATATTAGTTGAATACTGTAAAACAATTTGCAGATAAATTACATTAATATAACATTATTATATATAACATTTCTTACATTCTTATATTCACCATATGCTATTTTCCATTTACCTTCATCTAAGAACCCAAAAATGTGGACTTCTAAAAAAAACTATAAAAACTTAACTTCTGATAATCTGACACAAAATTGTCATTGAGCTCAGAGGTGCCCAATTAGATCAGTTTCATGGTTTTTTGCAGTATAATTTATGCAGTTAATAAATCAGACTCAGACATTTTATAATCTTCAAAAAGTTCAAAGCTTAATCAAGGTGTTATAAATTATAAATAAGGTGTAGAAATGTTTTGATTATTAACTCCATAAAAGCTTATAATATATGCAGTTTATGATATTTATGAGATGTACATACTACTCAATTTAGAAGAAGCTCTTTGAGATCATGCGAATAATACCTACCCGTGCCAGTAGTTCCAGTACATTTGGGAGAAATCACTGAAGAAATTCCAAGAAGACTACTAGCTGTTGCATTGGATACTGCACAATATAGGCAGGACATAGTGAGTATGCAAAGTTTTTCCAATTTCTCTGGTGTTAAGGGCTCCAATACTGGTAAGGAGAGAGCACTCCAACAAAGGCTAGTATCATTTACCAATGCCTGCAAACTGGAAAACATTTTTGTGATAAAATAAAGTCCAATAGTTGATGAATTATTATATTTTCAATATTTCCACTGAACAATACCCTTGTTCTCTTGCTTCATAAACTTTGTATATCCCTGAAACCGACAAATAACTCACCTGTGACGAACAAGCATGGCTTCAGAATGTGATGAGGGTAAGCTGAATCCTTTTTTTGCAATTGCGTCTTTATATTTGTGAATATAGCGTGATAAATGAGGAAGATTCAAACACATGTCAATTAATATGTCACCAGCACCTAATGTCTGAAGACTTGCGACATTTTTCTGGATGAATTGTGTCTGAAATATTGTAAAAGAAAAACAGACTATCCTTAACCACAAAAATAGCTTTACACAAATGATTAATATTAACTTCACTATATTTAAAGAAAAATATTTTGAAAACTCCTCTGCTTAATGCAGGTTATACATGTACCACCTACATTCACAATACCCATTTGAGGAACCTCTCCTAATGATCACATTTACTTTTATCATACAAATAGTACAGAGAAAGTTATGCCATGGTGCTAAAAAATTGATATCCACATTCAGATGGAAATGCACGTGATACCAAAAAACTTTTTTCTCCTCTTCCAGAAACATACGTCAATCCATCAGTGAATAACAGGAGACATCAACAGGATTCTTCTCAAAAATAAGTATTCTCCAATTAAGCAAATCTCAACTTAAGCCAGTTGAAATTGATCTTTTAATTTATTTTATTTGAAACTCATACATTTAAAAATGCTTTCAATAACTGCAACATTTTTTTCAAAATTTATTTATTTATTTGATACCCAAAGGCAAGAACAGCTAAGTACTTACACATTTCATACAAGATCGATTTTCATTATAACTTCTGAAATTTCAAAAATTGCATGAGTTCCAACATAGTTTTGAACCCCTCCTACATCTTTATTAATAAAGGTACTGATTTTGTCCTTAATGAAATTGATTCCTGAATATAGGGATTTGAGATGACAGTTATTTTCCAAGTATGGTTTTTGCACAATTTTTCAATTGTGACAATTTTCTAAAAACACACCAAAAAATTTTCTCAAAAAGGGTCCAAATTTTACACTGAAGTTTTAGGATAGTTACAGAAGAAAGCACTAGATTACTTGATATCAGCTCATTTTGATTAGAACTTCTGAACGGTGGCAAGGTGGCAAGCAGGACAGTTATTAACTCTAAGTACATATACAATAAAATAATCCGGAATAAAATTGAATTAGGGGTAGAAAATATTGTATGATTTTACATTCAGTAAATCAGGCAGTTGTCCGTTGATCCTGTGAATGTTTTTCCTTTTCTATGTCTCAAAACTACTGGTCTCTGGTTCAGAAATAATGCTACATAATATGCACACTATGAAAATGATATTCCTAAAAATGAATCTCTATAGTCAGTATAAGCAATCCATGATAACTGGCCTCACCACTTTGCATATTACATGGGTAACTGCATAAGAAATATTAATTTAACTGTATAATAAAAATTTATTAATATACTTTAAAAGGAATATCACTCTTTCTAGACACATATAATCTACATCATGTTTATGCATTATCTCAGGTCAAATGAATATTATTTAACAAACCATTCCCTGGAGTTCTTCCTGATTTCTGAAAATATTCATATTGCATGTACTGAACATATTCAGAACTACACTACTATTTCAATAAAGCATGCAATAACATGCAATCAATGAAGATTATTTCAAGAAGGGAAGCAGCAAGTAACAAATTACTTGATTAATCGACAAATAACAAAACTGAGAAATGTGTGATCAATTAAATACAACTTATTTTAACTTCTTCCTTACCTTGATTTCCTGAGCAGGATCTGCATTTTGATTCAAATTATTACCATCAGGCTTAGTAGCTGTGTCACTACTAGCTTCATGGGCCAATGGGCGAGGCACCCCAAAGTCATGCAGTGGAGTAGTCAATTGTTCCATAATAGAAGTTGATAGATCAGATCGTGTCCTCTTTGCTTCTTTGGTTGGTGCATCTCTTTCTCCTGAAGAAACAATGTTTGTCACAAACAGGACTTTCCAGGCATAAATAAAATGGAGTTAATTGTACAAAAATTCATTCACTATACTAAAGGAGATAACATATGGCATTCAGTTCTAAGTTTAAACCTCAGACACTTCACACAATGATTCTCTAACGGTCATACATTTTTACAAAGATCTGGAAAATAAATCACATAAAATTATATAAATTACCAGGATTAATAAATGTATATGTTTTATCCTCCTGGCAACACCTTATACATAATATTATAGTGGGAATGCTGATTGTGGGGATGCCAATTTACTGTTGGGTTGCTGAAAATACTATTTAACCTTATATGGAACCCATGAATCACTCACTCTGCCATAAGTGTCATGCTATTGTTGAAAGAAGTCAAATTCTTCTTTCCAAAACTTCTCATTCTCAAAATAAAAATTTTATGATTATGAATAACACAATATATATTTCATTCAACAGCATGCCAGTATTTTGTCCCCCCCACACACAATTTAGTTACTTTTACATTAACCCTTTCGCTACTGGTGTGCCCAATCAAAGACATCAAATTTCAACAATCTGTAGTGTGAGAACAAACTGTTTCTTAGGTAAACTTGAATTGTGAATGTTCTATGGAGCTTCTTGGTTAGTCTTTTGGGTTGTAATGTTAGGCAACATTTCTTTGTTCATATTTACATTGTGTCAGAAATGTGCTTTCCATTGCACTATCAAACACTCGAATTGTACTGTTCCAGGAACTTGCTCTCGGATTATTGTCGAAGCATACCAGAAGTGAAAATATCAATAATTATGAAAATATAAAGAACGTAGAATTCAGTAAGGTATGTGATTCACTGTTTGAAGCAAATTCTACGTGATACAATATTGTAGGTTTTTGGTGTTCCCATTCAGAGACAATGGTAGTGAGTGGAGATATCCGTAACATACATTGAAAATATGTTTGATATTGTAAGTGAAATATTCCTTTTTTGCAAAACAAATTTACATTCACTCCATTTTTAACTGTTCAAGGCCATGAATGTGGAAGACAAAGAATTTGATACATTTATTCTTGCCTTAGAAATTAAGAAAATTCTGAATGCGATGAAGCAAGTGACTATAAAATATTTCAAGGAGATGAGACTAACCTTTTTGAATGAAGAACTAATTGAAAATAGAATTCATTTTAATTTGCTTATTCTTTCCATGATGAATAATTATTTCCTCTTTGAAGTACATCAGGCACTTATGTATTGTGAGACTAATCACACTACTTTTATTTATTTCACATTTCTAAATAATTTTCACTTGTATTTTTATATAGTTTTGATATTTTTTCTCATATTGATGTTTAGAGATTTTCGGCAAAATATATTTACTTGACTTCTCTCTAGTTCTATAATAAATATATCTGTGGCATTAAATGATTCATCCATCTTCCTTTTGAAAAAAGAGGTTATATAACCTTGGATTACCCATGTCCTCATTTGGGGACATTCCATATCTCAAAAACTAACCATTCAAAAATTCTGAAAAAAATCCTGGATCTTAAGTGAAGAGGGTACCATACCACTCATGTTAACTGTTAATATTGACGTACCTTTTCTAGAAATTGGCTAACTATATAATTTTGATATTTCACACACTTAAAAATAAAATCTACGCTATTATTTTGACATTTCTTAAGTTGATTAAACAATAAATCATATTTTCTTTCAATTATAACAATTGCCGTAATTTTTCAGCATTTTTGGACAAATATTATTTTTTATAATTTTTAAGAATTTTTGTATAAAAATGTCAATTTATTCCCAATACTGTAAAGAATGTATCCTGAAAATTGCAATAAATTGTGAATAATAGTTTCTGAGAAAAAGTACATTAATTACAAAATAAGTACATTTTTGGGAAACTGCTTTTGAAAAAGTCTGTACTTGACGCTGCTCAACTAGAATATTCCTGCTCCATATTGTGGATCACCTTCTTTAGCAGAAAAGACTAATGATACAAACATACGAACAAGAGCATGTTTCAATAACTTATTAACATGCATTCAAAATTACAAGAATATAGCCATACTTGTATGCAATGCCAAACTAGTGGTGCAACAGAATGGCAGACTTTCTTGTCCTACTTAGTTTTCTAATTTCTTTGGCCTGGGTTAGCTTGATGGTTTTGCCCCATTCTCTTGCCAGCTGTCATCTATCACCACCCCAAATACATTTTTTGAAGTTTTCACAATTTTTCAGTTTCCTACTGGTAGATTCGAAATATTACTTTGAGAATATTAAAGTGTAAAACCTCGTCCTACATGGAAATTTTCATTGAAAAATCTAGAAACGTTTTTCAGAAAAACTCGTTTAAGCTCTAGTGTAAATGCGAAATTTGAAGCTCTTTTCACAGAAATCTTTCAAAGAGTTTTCAAAAAACTTAATTTGAAGTCATTTGAAGCACTTCCACTCACAAATACAATAACATATACAAATTGCTGGAAATGAGCATATTACTGGCGTTAGAAATATTTTTAAAAAAATTTACATTTGTGTTTTTCTTTTTAAAACAAAATGAATTTTATGTCATCTTAAACAGTGCAATTAGCACTATCCGTACGAAAAGTTTGAAGCCATTTTTGAAAAAAGGTGTTTTAGCGTTTCTGAAATTGCATAATTTTGAGCTTGTCTTCAGACAACTTTTGAGTTTTCAAGAAATTTTACCTAACATTATTGAAAGTATATGTATTCTTAAACGCAATAATGTGAACAAATTACCACTAATGTAAATATTAGAGAGTCCTAGCCTCTCACGTCCTTAATAAGGTCGTGAGACACTAGTCAAAATTACATTTATGTACATTTTTAAAAAACCAAAAAATACAGCAAAATGGTGTTTCTGTCATCTAATAGAGTGTATTTAGCACTATCCCCACCAAAAGTTCAAGGAAAAAAGTTGAAGCTGTTTTTGAGTAAATCTGGTTCTTCTAATTCTTTAAAATTGCACACAATACTGCGCATTAACTACTAAAAGTTTCAAAAATATGTTCATGACCTTATTAAAAGAACTAATTATGGACAAATAATTTCATTTGAAGGAAAAATCTCTATCTTAATTTTGTAGTTGTAGGAAGGCGCAAGAAATAATTCAAACTTTTGCAATTTTCAAAAATTCAGAGTTAACCGTGAAAATTGAACCTATGCCATCTCTATAAGTGTAGTTTACTCTACACTTATAAGTAAAATTTCTAGCAAGAAATTTAAAGAAAAAAATCTGGTGCTGTTTTTGAAAAAACTTTGAAAATGTCCCAGGAGCTTCATGTACAGAAACCCAAATTTTAAAGAATGTGTTTCAAAATCTCAAAGCTTCAACTAGAGCCAGATGGACAAGGGTTTATTCAATTTGGAAAAAAATCCTACATATGGTTTCTGAGACATGTTCACAGATGGACAGACATGTTTTGCAAAAAACAAAAACTACAACACTTTTTCTGTGTCAGGGGACCCCAAAAATGTGTATTTCCATTGAAATCCCGAAATTGATTTTCTGCAGCATGAAGAAATAAAAGAAGTCGTTTCTGTCAACTTAATACATTTATTTAGAGAGCCAGCTATCTACAGCTTTTCCGTCATCATCGGTCTACAAATATAAACAAAATAAAATACCAAGTAAATACAAAATAAAGTAAAGTGGGGTATGGGTATAAATATAAATAATAGTTACATTTAAAATTATAATAATTAGTAAATTAAATTACAAAATATGAAATGCAAGAAGGATATTAATACAGAGACCAGTAGCAAATGAAATCACAATATACTATCAAATAGAAATGGGGAGGGGATTAATATAATTAATAGATACATTTAAAATTATAATTATTACAGACCAATAGCAATTCAAATTACAAAATATGAAATACAAATAAAGAAAGTACACATTATGAAATTGCAAAAGATACAAAGGGGGAAGAGTAATAATAATTAAAACCAATAGCAAATGATAAAGTGGAAAAGAACAAGTTGAGCCGCTTTGCTTACCTCACTGTGCATAGGGAATATAACACGGAGCTGGAGGAGGTCTGTTTTGGGTCTTCTTGGAAATGCGTCAGAAGGTGCGGGGGGGGGGGGGGTGCAAAATTATTAGCAGAGGGAAATTGGTTTGTTCGTTGAGGAGAGCTTCAGATTTCTGCTTGCCTTGAAAAATGTGAAAGACTTCTAAAGCGCTCCTGTTCCAGTATTTATTTTCTATTTCAAGCATTTTAACTTGTCAGAGTCAGGGTGGAAAGTATGGCCTGTGTTTATAAGATGTGTAGGAAAGTGCAATCTGTTTGTATTGTGTTTCCATGCATGTAAATGTTCTTTAACTCCACATCCATTGGAGCTTCCGCCCGTTTGGCCTATATATTTAGCTTTGCAATTGCGGCAGTGGTGTTCATAAACTCCTGACTTCGCCATGATTGGGATAGTGCAGCGAGGTGAGAGTAGGTGTTTGAGGGATTTGTGAGTGGTAAAGGAAATGTGAAAATTGTATTTGAGAAGAATATGAGCTACCTTTTGTGATATTTTTCCAAAGAATGGAATATAAATAAATTTTCATGGTTTCTGGTTGAGTGGAGCGAGGCTGGGGTATGTTTCCAGTTTTTTCTTATTTAACACTTTCAGGTTGTAGTCTCAGCCCAACTATTTTCCTCCACAGGTTGTAAGGTTGGGGTATATTTGAAGTCACATCTTCTAAACCAATTAACATAGAAGCAAGGTTCTTTTTTTAATTTTAAAGAAACAATCTTGTACTTTTATATGAAAATCCTACTTTCATGTTTACATTAATAGTTCAAAAGTTTTTTTTAAACATAAATAACATTATAAACTGAGGTAAAAAAAAGTTTATTATTAAAAAAAAGTTAAAAAACATGTTTATTTTAATTAAATTTTCACACATTCTGTTAATATCAGAACATTATATATAACATTATGTTAGTGCTTACTGAAGCACTGAAGAAAACATTACTTTTTATTCACAATAATTGGCTTTGGTGTGGTAATTTTGAAGAGCACTCCTTAGGCGTGACTACAGAGGGCATACAAATCCATGTATTCTAGAGCTGTTGCATGCCACTTAAATGGCAGTAATGAAAATCTAGATGTTTTTAGGAATTTTATTAATGTAGAAACCACTGTGAATAGCCAGCGAACAGAAAATGGCAGATTTACAGTATGAATCATATGCCCATTGATTCTATGGGCAGCAACCTGTGTGTGTTAATTTGAGACGTAGCATGTCAACAAGAGTGGTATTGCATCCATTAGCAGTAGCTATGTATTTAACCCTTAAGACTCTGTTTGGGGTCTTTTTTTAGCCCATGGGCAAATAATGTTTTGCAACACACTGAAAATTATTCCTATGAACTTCTTTTAGATATACATTTTATATCTAACTTTACATGCATTATAAACATTTCAGTTTTTTTTATAATTTTTTAAAAATTATCATTTGATTTTTACGCGTTTGGGGGTCAGAATGCCATATTTGACATTAAATTACAAAAAGAAAAATTCTTAGAATGTGTTCATTTCTGTTTTGTAGTATTATGTTGTGGTTTCTGAGTGATAATTTGGAGTATTTGTCTATTACGATTTGGTAGCTCTGTTTCAAACATTCTCATGCTGGTAAGATAGACACCTATGTATAGTTATGAGGATATGCTAGATTGTTTTGCTGGAAACAACATTATTCTTTATTAGTGTGATGTGGTAAATAAAGAAAATAAATATTATCACTTTCTCAATTAATCATTCTAAATAACATCTGTACATTAAATGCTTGTAAACATACGTACATACATTTACACACACACACACACGTATGTGCTTTCTAAAAACATTGAAGATATGTTTGTTGTCTACCCTAGAGACAGTGAGGTTTACGAAATTACTGGTCTGATTTTCTTTTGCTAGTTCTGCAGTGAATTTTAAGGATGGGTGTCTGAAGTTAAGAAACTCAACAAAGTAAAGTTGTCTTATACTGGTCCAATGAGCTCAAATATCATTGACACAGCAGAACCATGACTTTAAATTTTGAAGAAGGTGATGTTGTGTCTCAAACAAGTGTTTCAAAATTGTCCATAAAAATGTCTCCAAGGAGTGGTGACAGTGGCGAGTCCATCGAAAGATCAGAGCTTTGTTTGTAGCAGGAATTATTGAACAAAGTAGTTAGTGTCAATGCAGAGTGAGATCAAATTGTATAGTTCTGTTTGTATTGGTACAGGACATATAGCTTTGTCAAGGATGTTTTGCAAAATTAATTTACACTCTTGAGTTGGCGAGCTGGGGAATAAGTTTGTAACATCAAAGGATATAAGTTTAGCATTGACCGGCATGTGTAAGTCTTGAAGTTCGGTTCTTGATGGAGGGGTTTAAAACATACGTGTTCATGAAAGAGGTTGTTGAGTCTATGAGCAAATCTGTGGGTGATAGTGTTGGTATAGGCACAACATGCCTAATTGGTATGTTTTCTTTGTGGATTTTAGGGAGGCCATAGAGGCAACAGGGGGATAGGAGGGAATAATATATCTGGATTTAGTGAATAGGGTGGGGGAATCCTCGAGTTCAGTTCTCAACTTAACAAGAAGTTTACTCGTAGGGTCCTTTGAAATTTTTTCGATGTTTTCATCATTCAGAAATTCATTTATTTTGTCATTTTGTTTATATTTGTACTCTAATGATGATGGTTAAGGCGTTGAAAGCTGGCTCTCTAAATAAATATATTAAGTTGATGGAGATGGCTTCTTTTATTACTTCATGGAATTACATCACCACCACATCAGAATTCCCACAATTTCTACAGCATTACATAACTTTCTCTCTACTGTGTATATTACTCCATAAATGCATACGTATACGTGATAGTAAAAAGGGAGCATGGCTCATGCGCATTAGGACATTTACATAGGAATTAAAGGGACTTCCAGATGTCCTAGAAGAAAAATGTTGATATATTTGGAAGGAGCAAGGTTTGAACTATTTATTTAGTCAAAAAAAAAAAAAAAATCAATAGTTTGACACACATCATGGTAGGCACCCTCTCCCCTTAATGAGAACAATATATTCACATCCTCCAATTTGCAGAATTTTCTGCTGAAGGGAAAAAGGAGTGAAAGAGTTAAGGTCTATTAGACATATTTCAGATGTAGATT